>CAUYQG010087378.1:0-13198 GCA_963574415.1 Tarsius wallacei
CTAGGAGGCTGTTTTGCTTTGTAAGAAACTGCCAAACTGTTTTCCAAAGTGGCTGTACCATTTTGCATTCTCACCAGCAATGATTGAAAATTCCTGTTTCTCCATATCCTTGCTATCATTTGGTATTGTCAGGTTTTTGTATTTTAGCCATTCTAATAGGTGTGTAGTTATATCACTTTTTTGAGTCAGGGTCTCACTCTTTCAACTAGGCTGGAGTGCAGAGACATGCTCACAGTCACCACAGCCTTGACCTGCTGGGTTCAGGTGATCTTTCTGCCTCAGCCTTCCAAGTAGATGGAACCTCAGATACATGCCACTATGCACAGCTGATTTTCTGATTTATTATATAGATGAGATCTCATCAAGTTGCCCAGGCTGATCTTGAACCCCTGGTCTTCAGGCAATTCTCTTGCCTCTGCCTCCCAAAGTGCTGGGGTTACAGGCATGAGCCACTGTGCCCGATTCGTTGTTTTAATGTGCAATTTATTTTTCTTGTAGATGGGGTTTTGCTTTGTTGCCCAGACTGGGGTGCAGTGACTTGGTCATAACTGGGCTCAAGCAATCCTCCCACTTCAGTCTCCCAAGTAGCTAGGACTACAGGAACATGGCACTATGCCTGGCTAATTTGTTAATTTATTTTTTTTTTTTGAGTTGGAGTCTCACTCTGTCACCCAGACTGGAGTGCAGTGGCATGCTCCTGACCACCGCAGCCTCGACCTGCTGGGCTCCGGTGATCCTTCCGCCTCAGTCTTCCAAGTAGCTGGAACTACAGGCATGCGCTTCCACGCCTGGCTAATTTTTTGATTTATAGTAGAGATGAGGTCTCACCAAGTTGCCCAGGCGGGTCTTAAACCCGCGGGCTCAGGCAATCCACTCACCTCAGCCTCCCAAGGCACAGGATTACAGGCTGAGCCACCAAGCCCGGCTATAGTACTTTTTAAAATTAAAAAACAACAAATACTTGGCATTGAAATACATCTAATTATGAATTTTTTTTTTGAGTCGAAGTCTCACTCTTTCGCCCAGGCTGGAGTGCAGTGGCACAATCAAGACTCACCACATCCTTGACCTCCTGAGCTTGGGCAATCCTTCTGCCTCTAATTATGAATTCTTACCAACTCACACTAGCTTTCCATGTTTGGAATGCTGTAATGGTCACCCTCACAGGGAAAACAAAATCAAATAATTCCAGCCTGGTTGGGATGAGGATGGGGTGGGGCAGGTCGCCGAGAGAAGGGGAAGTTGTCTACTCTGAAAAGCTGGAATGCCTGGGGTAGGTTGGGTACAACTGGTGACAGTTCCAAATATTAAGAATATCAATAACCAGAAAGTGAACAGGGACTGAGAGGAAGCTCAACTAATCTAGCACAACTGGTTCATCAGGAGGTTTGGAGATTAAACAAACAAGTGACATCTAAAAGTTGCATTGTCACAATTTAAAATGATAACAAATTACCCTCTGAATTATCCTCTGTGTGGCAAGAATACGTTTCACAATAAAACTGTTTTGTAGTTTTAGGAAACGTCTCATTCTGGTTATGCAAACAAACCTTCTGTTATTCAAAATAATACAAGACCCCCTTCTGAAAAAGGATTTTGGTTAGAAAGAGATAAAACTACTCTTTGGTGATCATGTAAACTTTTCTAAGTTGATTCTGGAGACAAGGAGTTTTAGGTAAGAAAGGGATGAGGCTGCAGAAGAGATGTGTGATATGTGTTCACATGGACTGGTTTGAACCCCTAGTAGAGTTCTATACTAGATAGAATCTGATTAGGAACTACAGAAAACCTCTGGATTTAAGTAATACAAGAGATCATTGGTTATACCAGGGTATCTCACACTACCTGTTATGAGTTGAATTGTGCCCTCCAAAAGATATGTTGAAGCTCTAACCCCCAGTATCTCAGAATGCAACCTCACTTGGAAATGGGGTCATTGCAGATATGAGAAATGAAGAGTTGTTGTGTTGGAGTGTACCCTTAATCCAATATGGTTGGCGTCCTCATACGAAGAGAAGAGACACAGACAGAGACACACAAGGTGGGAAAGCCATGCAATAAAAAGAGGCAGAGAATAAGTGTTGTAGTTGTAAGCCAAGAAACGCCAAAGCTTGTGGGAGAACCACCAGAAACTGGAAGAGGCATAGAAGGATTAGCCCTTACAGGTTTCAGAGAGAGCAGGCCCTGCCCACACCTTGCATTCTGACTTCTTGTCTCCAGAACTGTGAGGTAATGCAGTTCTGTTGTTTTAAGCCATCCAGTTTGTGGCATTTTGTTAAGGCAGTCTTATGAAACCAATGCAAGACCCTAGGGCAGAGAAGTGGTTGAAGTCCTGAGATAAACTGGAAAGGGGAATTGGAAACCAGAAAGTTTCTTTTCTCTGTTTTCCACCTGCTTTTTTTCTCTTTCTCTCTGCAGATCATTGTTCTCTGCCTCAGTGACAAACATTCGGTGGTCATTTCCTGCTTCTTCCTTTGCTCAGGTATGCAAGTCTGGAGCAGCAAGAAGTTCAAGGTAGCCCCTCCCCACTTCACTACTAAGGGCTAGAGTAATGACTGGTTGAAGCCTATTAGGGCACACTCATTCTCTTTTGTGCAGTGAAAGGTTTAGGGGACCCATGTGACTCCATTCTGGCCAGTGACATTTGAGTCTGCAAGGCTACTGACTTAATAAGATTTTCTTCCTTATGAAAAAAGAAAGGCTTTAAGGGAAGAGCCCTGCTTATTACTTTCCTGCTGTAGGTGTTTCCCGGTGAGGGCTGGAGATTTGGAGCTGTGGGAGTTGTCTCATGACTATGAAGGAAAGCCAATTATTAAGAGTCTGTCTAGCTGCTGTATCAGAGTGAACCTACTGTGACCCCTTGGGAGAAAGCAGAGAGGTGGGAGTTTAGTTGTCAACTTAGTGGGTCCCATACCTGCTTAACGCTAGGCACTAAGTAAAGCACCCTGCACGTCCTGCCTCTCATCTGGAATGAAAATATACATTTATCCTTACAGTTAACCTACTTGCAGTTCTTTTGGGGAAAAAAAGAATGACAAGGGTTAACAGAATCTGAAGGAAATGTATGAATCATTGGCTAGAAAGGTAGACAAATGCTTCCTGTAGTGCTCCCATTATTCTTAGGCTTTGAAATGTCAGAATGAGTCATAACTGGTCATGTTTTATAAGTGAAAAAGCAATCCCATTGTGTATTATTCACATGGTGCACGATTACTTCATGGGGGTGGACAAGAACAGTCTATTGGCATTTGATAAAACAGTTCCAAAATGCTTAAAAACATCATTGAATAAGTCAGGACAAGTAGCGGGTACCCCTTCTAACTCCATCAGTTTTCCATGGGTTGATTTGCACTGTCTAAGAATGAGGGGGCAAGATACCTATATCCTTCTATACATCCAGGCTTAGCTAATTTTAGGTGGCATACCAGCTAAAATTAGCCAATTCAGAAGTCAACACATAAACTCTCCAGTTCCATGCCTTGACCGTGGTGAACTGAGACTAGGAATGGAGTAATTCTGTTCCAGAAGACTGCAAAGAACAGAATGCTTATATAAACTAGACTGCCATTGACCTCTGTAGAAAAATTGTATAGATGGTAGTTGCAGAAAATGAAAAATGATTGTTTCAGTATATCAGCAAAACTATTTGTTTAGCTGAAGTCCTCACTAGATTCTGTTGATTCAGCAGAGGGACATGAGTAAATAGGAAGTGACTTCATTTACTGTTACACCCTCCTGCTCTCTGACCACTCACATTAACCCTGAGAACTTTACCAGTTCACCACCTCCAATCAGAGCTGCCACTAAGGCAGAGGCAGGCCTGTACTTCTCGATGTAAGGAACTGGAATCATTTCCCTCTTGCCTTAACTATCCTTTGCGTTCCACCACTGATCTTGAGGCCTTTTCTGGATTCTCATCATGTCCCCTTTCTAAAGGGCAAGATCTTCTCCATCCCTCTCATTAAAGGCAAAGAGGGATTGGGTCATACATTCTCTGCCTCCTCCTGCCTGAGAATCAACCCCACTTTCCTGCCTGAATTAAAAGCTGATTCTATCAACATTGTGGTATCCAAATTGTGCAGTTAGAATGTAGCTGTAGTCACCTAGGGTGGGGAAGAGGATTACACATTTATTTATTGCTGCTGTATCAATTCCCACTTCATGACAGATGCAATGCCAGGTTCTTCATACATAGTGTAGGTGTGCTGCTTTCTGCTCCTTGGGTGTATGTGCGGTGGGACAGGTAAAATCAGAAAGAACAATCAAATTAATAGTACCAAACAAAAACCCACCAGCTTCCCAAGAATGAGCACCTTCAGAGTAACCTTTGGTTTTCCAGCACCCCCATGTCCCTTTAGGCACCAGGAGGCAGTTCATAAATGGTTTAGTCAACACTCTTGAGTTTCTATGCAACTTGACTCTAACCTTTTCCTCTTTCCTACCTAACCCTAACTGGTATTTAGGAATTCACCCTACTCCATACAATTATGTACTTCAGGTGAGGCTGGCTCCAGCCTAGTCCCAGAGGTAGAACCTGATGAAAGTAAGTCAATCGCTGGGCACAGTGGCTCACACCTGTAATCCCAGCACTTTGAGAGGCAGAGGCAACCGGATTGCCTGAGCCCATGAGTTCAAAACCAGCCTGGGCAACATGGAAAGACCTGGTCTCTACAATAAATCAAAATATTAGCTGGGCATGATGGCGCACACCTGTAGTTCCAGCTACTTGGAAGGCTGAGGTGGAAGGATTGCCTGAGCCCAGCAGGTCAAGGCTGCGGTAGCCATGAGCATACCACTGCACTCCAGCCTGGATGACAAAATGAGAGTCTTACTCAGAAAAAAAAAAAAGGAAGAAAGTCGATCATGGTGGGCCCATATCCCTTGTTGGTGGCTGGTTTAATCATAGACATGTGACATAATTCTGGCAGTGGGTGAGAGGTTATATGTTGGGGGCTGTAAAGGAAGATATCCTTACTGCTAAGGGGGACACAGAGGAAAAGATGTGATCATTTTTCTCTGTACATTGTTATGCCTGAATGCCTTGTCAGAAGCTGCAGCAGCCATGTTGCAACTTTAGGAGGATAAAGCTAAAACTGAGAGTGGTAGACTGAAAATATGGAAAGAACCTGATTCTTTGATGATGTTGTTGAGACACTGATAAGCTGATCTTGGAGTATTCCTACCTCTAGTTTTATCAATATACGAGATGCTATAGGCTGCATGTTTGTGTTCCCCCTTCCCCCGACTCTTATGCTAAATCCTAAAGTCTAATGTGATGGTATTTGGAGGTGGGGTCTTGGGAGGTCATTAGGTCATAAGGGTGGAACCCTCCTGAATGAAATTAGTGCTCTTATAATAAGATGCCCCAGAGAGCTCCTTTGCCCCCTTCTGCCATGAGAGAACAAAGTGTGAAAACATCTATGAACCCAGAAGCGATGCATTGATCTTGCACTTCCAAGCCTCCGGAACTGTGAGAAATAAATGTGTTGTTTATAAGCCACTCTATGGTGTTTTGTTACAGCATCCTACACAGACTAAGGTGATAGTATTTTTTTTAATGTTTAAGTCAAGTTGCATTATTTTGGGACTTATACCCAGAAACAGCTTAACTAATAGAAAGAGTTTGTGCCATTAAGCACACAGCTTATCCTCTCTGGAAGGGCTTGTGACTTGAAGTCAATATGGTCTTCCCTTTTTTCTGAGACCTGTAGTACCAGAACACTGCTGAGCCTTCTGGGCACTGCCACTCCTCATCACTATCCATGATACTGGTTGGAATCATGGAAATCCCTCACTTGGATCCATCACTGGAGACAAAGACAAAGGTAAAAGTGAGAGAGACAGGCAGAGATTGGAGAGGAACTGGGTAGAGTCAAGAAGGTGTATGTGTTGTTTAGAGTGGGGGAGGTTAGCAGAGCCAAAGGCGGTTCAAGAATCCCCAGGTCAGTGTTTAAATGGATAATTAGACATGGGAGGAGTTATGAAGACAGTTTCCTTAATAAAACCAAACTTGGAAACTCCATGGGTTAGCTCAGGTAGGAGAGGCACCAGCACTGGAGAGCAATTCCCTGATTTCTGAGTTTCCCTTTCTCCTTGGAGCCCTTTTTGCTCTGCCTCCATGCTGAAAGTACAAGTGTATCTGGTTCCTCTCACAGTTATGGTCTAAGTCGGTATACAACACTCTCCCTAGACTCACTAGGCAGGTTAACTGGGAAGGAACCTTCAGAAAGACTTAAGCAAGCAGGTCTCAAAAGCTCCCCTACATCTGTTTATTTATTTAATCATATAAGCCCTTAAGTAGTGCTTACTTCATGCTAGGAAATGTTCCAAAAACTGAACAACTATTAACTAATTTAATCCTTAGCATAATTCTAAGAAGTTATGCTAATAGTAACAAGGTGCTATTATTATTGTCTTAGTACATTCAAGTTGCTATAACAAAATACCTTACATTGGTAACTAATAAACACTAGAAAGTTATTGCTCATAGTTCTAAAGGCTGGGAAGATAGCAGATTCATTGTCTGATGAGGGCTCACTCTCTGCTTCATAGATGACACCTTCTCGCTGTGCCCTCACATGGCAGAAGGGGCAAACAGGCTCCCTCAGGTCTTTTTATTTTTATTTTTTGCTAGGTGACCAATTTATTACAAAGAATGCAACCCAGAAACAGCCAGATCAAAGAGATGCATAGGGCAAGGTATGGAGGAAGGGGTGTGGAGCTTCCATGATATCTTGGGTACAGTGTCCTCCCAGCACCTCCATGTGCTCAGTAATCTGGAAGCTCCTAGAACTTCTGGTTTCAAGCTATCAGAATGTAAAATACTATTCTACCTTCTCCTCCAAGAAGTCAGTTCTGCCGTGCGTGGCAGGCTGGGTAAGATATGGCCAGAGTCACAGGGGGTGAAGGTATTCACCAAGAAGACAGTAATGAACTAGGAAAGGTAGATGTATTAAAGGAAAGATATGTTGTGAAGGGCACAACGGGCAGGACAACGGTGAATGTCGGCTGCCCCTCAGGCTTTATTTATTTATTTATTTTGAGTTGGAGTCTCACTCTGTTGCCCAGGCTGGATTACAGTGGCACACTCACGGCCACCCCAGCGTTGACCTGCTGGGCTCTGGCAATCCTTCCACCTCAGCCTTCCAAGTAGCCGGAACTATAGACGTGCACTACCACACCCGACTAATTTATTTATTTATTGTAGAGACGAGGTCTCATCAAGTTCCCCGGGCTGGTCTCAAACCCGCTGGCTCAGACAATCCACTCGTCTTGGCCTACCAAAGTGCTGGGATTACTGGCGGAGCCACCAAGCCCCAGCCTATTTTTTATTTTATTTTATTTTATTTTATTTTTTGAGTCAAAGTTTCACTCTGTCACCCAGGCTGGAGTGCAGTGGCATGCTCATGGTCACCGCAGCCTCAACTGCTGGGCTCAGGCAATCCTTCGGCATCAGCCTTCCAAGTAGCTGGAACTACAAGAGTGCGCCACCATGCCCAGTTCATTTTTTGATTTATTGTAGAGATGAGGTCTCACCAAGTTGCCCAGACTGGTCTTGAATCCCTGAGCTCAGACAATCCTCTCGCCTCCACCTCCCAAAGTGCTGGGATTACAGGCTTGAGCCACTGCGCCCAGCAGGCCTCTTTTATAAGGGCACTAATCCCATCCATAAGGTTCCTGTCCTCATGACCTAATCACCTCACAAAGGTCCACCTCTTAATACTGTGTTGGGGATTAAATGTCAGCATATAAATTTTAGGGGACACAAATATCCAGACCATAGAAATTATTATCATCTTTTCTCTTCAAAAGTAGAAACTATTATCATCATTATCTTTTTTGATGGGACCATTGCAAAGAGAGGTTAAATAATTTGCTCTAGGTCATATAGCTGGTAAGTGCCAAGCCAGAGCTTGAACATAGGCATGCAGGTTCCAGGGTCCATGTTCCTCCCACCATGCCATATTGCCTTTCGGTAATAAGTGTACAAAAAAAAAAACAAACACTCACATTCCACTCGCAATACAATATTTTTGTTGTTTAGAATCTTAAATAATTATTATCTGAGTGCGTCATTCCTGGAGATACTGCAATATCAGATCAATGCACAGAGTAGACAAAGCAAGCTCCTATTCCATTTCCCTGCTCCAAAAATCCATTTAATATAGTGTCCTCAGATAGAAGACAGATATTGCATTTGATCTTAACCAAAAGGCCGAGAAGCAATAACAAAAATTTATTATTTTAGATTTTCAGTTTTCTTTCTGTATTTTGAAATCAATAAACTTTTTGATGTCTCTAGCAGTTTGCAAGTACTTGGAAAGCTTTAGCCACAGCCCTGCATACTAAGGGAATAAGTCAGCTCTCCTCAAGGACAAAAGGCAAATAAATCCAGAAACTACAAGTCACCTAAGAACAGCCAGGCTTTATGTAGCATGGAGCTCAAGTCTTAGCCCACCCTGCTGCTCACTACTCTCAGCACTCACTGGCCATTGTCCTGAAACATCTGCTATTGAGCCTCTGGCACTATCTTCCTACTTCCCAGATCCCTGGGCCCAGGAAAGAGTAAGCTCATCACTCATAAATCAGGATGTTCCCCTGAGGCACCCAGTTAACAAGATGTCCAAGGCCTTGCCTCACCTTTTTATAGGCCTATGCAAGTGTGACTTCCTTCCTGGCAAGACCCTGACACCACACTCTCTCAAATGTGTTTTAAACTAGGGTCAGTCTCATTGCGAGGGATTCCTGGTTGTGAATCTAGGAAAGAAACATATGATGAGACAAAGCTCTTTGTCTGAATGGAGTAGAGAGAAAAAAAACCCTTGGGAAGAGACATGGACCAGGATTTAATATGCTTGAAAGTAGGCAAGAGGCAGGAGAAGGCTTTGCAGAGGAAATGACATTGAGGTGTGAGCAGGGGTAAAAGAGATTCTGGGCAGACAAGAGGAATTCTGTTCAGGAGAGGAATGAGATCCACCCTGCAAGGACAAGAAGGCGTTTGTGTGTTGTATCTGCAGCAGTCAGTCACAACCTCTTCAGTTCATGAACCCTCCTGTGGCTTTGGAACTTTCTCAGGGTGTGTTCAGTCCTCACCTGACTCCTCCCAGTATCTACGCAAGCATTTCTGCTTTGGGAAAAGGAAATAGGCACCCTCTGCTTACTTGGCCCAGAAAACTCTGCTTTGCATACAGGGGAACCAAAAAATATTTGAAATTATCTTTTCAAGGGCAGGTCCCTTGTAGTACACTTGAAATTTGTTCCTCTGGATCAAACAGTCAACCAAAGTCTTTATCTGGAAATTTTGAGAAGGTTGCATCATGATTTGCAGAAGAAATATCCCCAGTTGTGGCAAACAGGTGACTGATTCTTCCACCATGACAATGCACCTGCCCACACTGTGCTGAGTGTTCAGCGGTTTTTAACCAAAAATGGCATGATCCCTGTGCCTCACCCTCCCTGATCACCCTATTTTGCCCCAAGCAACTTTTTTTGTGTGTTTCCCTGATGAAAAAAGTCCTCAAAGGGAAATGTTTTGCCAGTGTGGAAGAGGTGAAACAAAAAACAACAGAAGCACTAAAAGGCATCCAAATTGACAAGTTCAAAAATTGTTTTGAGCAGTGAAAAAAGTGTCTCAATAACTGTATTGCATCAAATGGATAGTACTTTGAAGGTGACTGAAGTTGAAACATGTAAGAATAAATACATAACATTTTATAAATAAAATTTTTTTTGGAGGGGGTGTTCCCTCTTGGATGTTAGATGCTTCAGGATGTGTAATTTACATCCTTACAGCTGCAGGAAAACCTGTTACCTGATTCCCTGTCTCCTCTCACCTTGGCTTCTGGTCCTGGTTGACATTGCTCAGCTGAGAAGTAGAGATTCTGACCAGGCAGGGCTGCTGCAGCCCTAAGGGCAGATGTAGGGGTTATCAACCATGTCCACTAAGAGCCTGAGTCCTTTAAGTCAGATGTCCAGGTTCCAGGCTGGGACTGGGAAGGCAAAGGGGGTCCAGAAAACTCAGAGGCAGCTGAAAGGTGGGTGCAGCAGAGGGGAGATGACAGACATCACCCCCTGGTCCCTTCTGGTCTGACTCTCTCTCTCAAATCAAGACAGGAGGAGCATGAGAATTTGGGGAGAGATTGGACTGTAGTGGAGATGAAGGGGTGACTACCTGTGGCCAAAAAATGGGATGAAATGAAATTAAAAGGAAACTACATTTGTAGAATGCCTACCATGTGCCTGGAGTTATACTGGGTCCTTTCCAGGTTTTGCTTCACTGAAATCTCAACAACAGTTCTTTGAAGTATAACCTTTTATAGATGTCTAGAAACTGTTGGAGTTGAGACTCAAGAACTATGATTTTAATAATTCACCAGGTCCAATTTGAATCCCATTCCTATTCTAATAGTCTGTTTTGGTTCAGCTAAAACAGTCTTAGAACGTTCTGGGTTGCCTTGCATCTGAATCTCTTCTTTTTAGAAATTCCCCACCTTATTATTTTTGATGGAAGATAGAACCCATCTGCCTGTAGACACTGAAAACACCAGGTTCTCACTTTACTGCTGCCCCTTTTAACTAGGATGAGAGCACATGACCCAGGTTCAGGTGGTCAGGACCACTGCCCTGGACTTGGATTTGGGAGCTAGAGGAGCACTGAAGCAGAGACCATTCTGAGCAGAATGTTTCTAGGCCCAATGGTCCCAGAGGGCTGCTGGCAGCGACATCTAGTGTCCTGTGGTGATGCAGTGACTTTAGCAAACCATTTAGGCTCTCTGCAAAGAACCTATTTCTGTAGTCTTCTTGGTGATTTTGTGAGCTATCCAGTGTTCTGTAATAAATCACTTATTTCTTTAAACAAGTCAGAGTTAATGCCCCACAGTTCACAACTAAGAACTTAATGCCCACAGTTCACAACTAAGAACTAGACGTTGACCAAAGTCCCAGACCAGAATATGCCAGATAAGACAATTTGGATATTTAGACACATAGACCAGGTTCAAGGTTTTTAGCTAGGCACTTCCCCCACTGTCCCTGATCCCCTGTCCTGGAGACTGGGCTGTCTGGAGAGATACATGAGTCATGTCCTCTAGACCTTCAACATGCAACAGATGGGAAGGTGGGGGTTGATGACAAAGGGAAAGGATGGGGATTGGATTGGGAGAGGCACTAGAGATAGATTTGGTAGAAGGGATAAGAGAGGAGTCATGTGGGATAAGATGCCCATCCCATCCTAGGCCTTGACTCCAACCTAGCTCCAACCTCAGTTCAGTCTCGTCTGTGCCACCCTCATCTTTATCACCAGCCTCCCCAAAGCCCCAGACTCAGTAAAGTCCTACCCCAGTCTCAGCCTCCACACAAGACTCAAGGGAGTCAGCTCTGTGTCCCTTTAACTAATTGGTGTGATCATACAAGCAGATTGTGCCCAATATACAATGAGCTCCACTGCCCTCCTGCTTTGTTACCCACCTCCCAGCTCCATTTCAGAGCATCACAACGGTGTGCATTCCTGGTCCTGAGCTGCAAACTCTGACTTTTGTTTTCTTATCCCCTCCCCAGGTCATGTTTTTTCTTCTAGTTTTGCAGGCCCTGGGCTGGGCTTTGAGATCTATGCTGACTTTCCATGGCCTGGTCTCTGGGTGACCTGGGGACAGGGTTTTGAGGGGTGAGGGGCAAGAGGCAGTTCTATAAGGTTTTAGGATCCCAAGATCAATTGCCCTTGTGGTAATATACCTGGAGGAACTCAGATCATTCTATAAAAACGATACTTGCACATGCATGTTTATTGCAGCATTATTTACAATAGCAAAAACATGCAATCAACCGTGCTGCCCATCAAAAGTGAACTGGATTTTTAAAATGTGGTACATATACACAATGGAATATTACACAACCATAAAGAAGAACAAAATTATGGACTTCACAGCAACTTGAATGGACTTAGAGTCTATCATATTTAGTGACCTATCACAGAAACAAACAACTGAGTACCACATGTTCTCACTCATAAGCAGACCCTGAACATTTATCATAACATTATTTATTTTTATTTTTATTTTATTTTATTTTTGTCAAGATAATTATTTTATATTTAGGATATTTTATCAAAGCTATATGTACTTGCAAATTTGTTTATTATCATAACATTACAAGAAAGGGTTTGGCAGTAGCAGGACACTGCCAGGGAAGGGAAGGGGGGGGCACATAACATCAATAAGGGTACCTGATTTCAAACCAGGCAAAGTGGGGACCAAAGGGAGGCCCAAATTTTACTTGTATGATAACCACATATCTACCTAATCCTGAATTGTACCCCACATCTTAAAAAAAAAAACAAACTTAATTAGCCAGGTGTGGTAGTGCACGCCTGTAGTTCCCGAATTTGGAAGGGTGGGGCGGAAGGATTGTCTGAGCCTAGCAGGTTAACGCTGGGGTGGCCGTGAGCATGCCACTGCACTCCAGCCTGGATGACAGAGTGATACTCCAATTCAAACAAAACAAAACAAAACCAAACCCCACCAAAACTTTAACATTAATGAAGCATGAAAAAGTTCAAAAAAAGAAGAAAAAGAAAAGAAAAAATAATCCCAAGATCAGCAGAGCCAAACACTGGAGTACCTCCAACAGAGCAATGTTTCCTGTGGGTAACACCCCCCTTCTTGCCTGCTCCCCTCCCTCCCTCCCTTCTGTAGAGGGAGCCTTTTAGTCAGTGTGCCTAGGAATAGCTGGGCTCAGCTCAGGGCTTCCCTGAGGTTGCAGGTTCTAGAAGCCCCAAGAACCTCTGGTAAGAGCTCCCACAAGAAAGCCCCAGGACAGTTTTAGAGTTAAAAAAATATAGATACACTTCCAGATCCCGTAGTCCCAACACAAATTATGTACAGGGCTTGACCCTCTCTTATGATCTCCCTAAATACACTATCTGAGCCAGGCATGGTAGCAGCTGTAGTTCCAGGTACTTGGGAGGCTGAGGCAGGAAGATGGCTTGAACCCAGGAGTTCAAGACCAGCCTGGGCATCATGGTGAGATCCCATTTCAAAACCAAAACAAGCTGGGCTCGGTCGCTCAGCCTGTAATCCCGCGCCTTGGGAGGCTGAGGTGAGTGGATTGCCTGAGCCCGCGGGTTCGAGACCCGCCTGGGCAGGCGAAACCTCATCTCTACAATAAATCAAAAAAAAAATTAGCTGGGAGTGGTAGCGCACGC
>CAUYQG010087382.1:0-23201 GCA_963574415.1 Tarsius wallacei
GGTGGTGGGTATCTATCTGAGGATGGGGAGACACCTCTTATCAACAAGGGTACCTGAATGAAATATTTTTGTATGCCTAACCCCTAACTGTACCCCACAATAACATAATAAAATAAAATAAAATATAAAAAAAAAAAAAAAGAAAATATTCTGGAATTGGATAATGATATTTGCACATCTTTGTGAATATGTTAAAAACTACTGAATTGTACACATTTAAATCGTGATTTTTATGCCATGTGAATCTCATTTTTAAAAATCAAGAGCAGTCTAAATCATCCAGTTTTTTCATGAGAGAACAATATATATGATGAATTTATATGAAATTCATGCAATTTGAAACTTCACAGCATAGTAATTTGTGACTCTCAGAATGTTCACATTCTCCAAGCACCTTAAAAACCTTCTGTTGATCTCAATGTGCTTTGCTTTCCACTTTTCTTCTCATCCACATCTTTATCCTCTACCACACATGCAAGCCATTTTTAGCATACATTTTAGCTCTATATTTCCATATCATAGACATCGCAATTTTCAACATGTTCGGTGTCTAAGCCCAGAAGAGAATGTCACCCAAAGCAATGCTTTTTCAAAGCATATAAAAATACTGAGGGTGGGAGTCTTTTAAACATTCAGGTTCCAGGACTGTACATTCAAGCAAGGAATTTGCCTTGGTAACAAGCATCCCAGAAGACTTGTGTGCTTATCCATGGTTGAGAATTTACTTCTAGAGACTGGATAAGACTTGGTGTAGGTTGTTTGCTTGTTCACTCAGTGATGATGATTATGGTCCAGAGTAACCTTCCCTTGACCTCTGAATGCGTCATCGATTTTGCCTCCTTTGTGACTCTGCTCTCCTCTTCTTAGATTACTGGCTATCTGGATGCTCTAGCACCAGGCAAATTACACAAAGTCGCCTTCCCCTTTCCAAGTACTCCACATGGGAGGCCTGGCAATTCTTTGCACTAAAAAGGGCAAAATTTCATAGATTAAACTCACCCGTCAATACAGACTCACTTAAGGACTATGTGGCCCATCTTTCCTTCTGCATTTGGAAGAACTGACTAAGAGAGTTCTGACAAGGGACTAAAGTATACACCATCTATGGAGTCACTTGTAACACAACGGGGTCAAATAAGAGGAAGAAAAATTTCTCATCTGTGTCCCTCAGAGACAAACAGGAAATCCTTGTGGCGATTATCTAGCCAACATGTCTTAGCATAGCTATGACTCACCCTTAATACCCTGGCGTATTTCTAGCATGTGAGGGTTGCCAAGTCTTTACAATTCCTCTTATATCTCCACCCTCCATCTCCCAAGCAGCCTGAGTTCTAACAAAGACAGGTTAACAAAATGTAAATGTTCTAAATGGGTGACTGGAAAAAGTGATATCACAGAAGAAACAAAAATCAGATTCATTGGCCAAGTCCGTTGTCTTTATTTCAGTATGAACCAGTCTGAAAACGAGGCCTCTGAATGCAACTGAAGTTTGTTTGTTTTCCTCCTTAAAGAAACTTACATCAAGACCAAAACCGAGTTAATAACTTTTTTAATTCCAATTTTTAAAAATATGTAAATCCCACTCCCTTCCCTCATATCTAAAGATACCTTACTTTCTAGAGCCACTATCTGGTAGCCACTTCTGGTCTAGCTGTCCAGCTTTGCCTGAGTTTCTCTACCTGTCTGTCTTTTTTTTTTTCTATCCTGTTCTTAGGCTGATGATGAATACCAACAGTAGCCCTCAGAAGTCCATCTTTATCTTTTCCATTGGGAACTGAAAAGATTGGCCATAGGGTAAAGAAAGCTAGCACAATGACCTGGGAAGTGCTTAAACAGCTTGATTCCCAAGTCACCTCCTTGACCAATAAATCAAAATATCTGGGCCTATAACACAAGAATCAATACTTAAAAAAATTCCTCAAGTGGTTCCAACGAACAACCATGGTTGAGAACTTCTGAACCTGTAGAAAGAGAAAGATGCTCCTAACATCAGGAAACCAAAGTCACATGAGGTTTGATTCCATGTGATTATCCTTGAACCCCCAAGCTTCTAGACCTGAAGCTATCTTCAAGCAGATAATGGAAATGTCTTTTCCTGTTTCATTTTTTGCAGCTGTAATTCTTCCTTCTGACATTTGTTCCATTTTAAGTGCCTTTGAAATTCAAGTTAACTTGGTTTTATCTTCATATAGCTATTGCACACATGTAGCAAGCAGGAGTGTACTTTAATCATTATGACCTCCTCTCCGATTCCTCATCTGTTACTCCATTTCTACAGGTCAGTGATTCTCAAAGCATGGTTCTCAGACCTATGGCACCATCAGCAATGGTAATACATAGAAATGTAGATTTTGGGGACCCCACCTGATGAAGCAGAAACTCTGCTATGGAGTCCAGCAATCTGTGTTTTAACAAGTCCTTCAGTTGGTGCTAAGACTTGAGAAGTCCTGCTCAGGATGTTTGTGAGATAGTAGTTTACAGTATATTCCTTCTGTTGTGAAGCTCAAAATATAGAACTAGATAGTACAGAACCTTTGTAAAGAGGGCAGAGGACCAGGAGCTGATGTTAGGACAGAACACGGAAGCCAGCTTTAGGTTAAATAACTGCAGCAACACTGACAGCATAAGCATCATGTGGCTGAAGGGATCATACCCTTGAGTCTCCTTTTACGGCGTTTCCCACTAACCTCTTCTATTTCATCTGTGTCCCTGGATTTTCTCCTAGTTGACCAACACTTGTTGCGGATATGCACATTCCTATTAGAACATTACTTCTTCCACAGACAGTGGCTCTTTCTCTGGAGTCTTTCAAAATATGAATGTGTACACAGTGTTTGTAATTTCGTTACCCAAGAGCCAAGTAAAAAGAGCACAGTTCACAGAAAGAACAAGGAGCTTTGCTTCAGTCCCTGACACTGTCTATTCATCAAAATATATTATATATTTATTTATTTAGTCTATGAGTTCAGTGCTATGGTAGATTTTGCTAACAACTGGACTAAACATGTTCGTTGGAGTATTTTGGTTTATTTATATTTTCACATGTCTGTGTTCAGCAATAGTCTACTAACCCATCTCCAGGCTTTCACTTCCTTCTTTCCAATACACTTGCTACACAGAAGCTACACAGAAGCCAAAAGATTCTTTTGAAAAGGAAATTCTTTTCCATCATTTCCTTCCTTAAAAATCTCCAGTGATTTCAAATTGCACTTGAAATAAAACTCAAAGAATCTTCAATATTCATAATATTCCTTCATGTGCTTTTTTTTTTTTTTTGAGTCCGAATCTCACTTTGTCACCCAGGCTGGAATAGAGGTTCACGGCCACCACAGCCTCGACTTGCTGGGCTCAAGCAATCCTTTCACCTCAGCCTTCCAAGCAGCTGGAGCTACAGGCATGTGCTACCATGACTGGCTATTTTTTTTTATTGTAGAGATAAGGTCTCACCAAGTTGCCCAGACTGGCCTTGAACCCCTGGGCTCAAGTAATCCTCTCACCTCGGCCTCCCAAAGTACTGGGATTACAGATTTAAGCCACCGCACCTGGTCCTACATATGTGCTTACCTCCTCAACAACCACATTCCCTTTCGTATTCACTAGGCTCTGGTCACCATGACCTTACTACTCCTCCACAAGTCAGTCTTCTTCTTACCTTAGGGTCTTTGCACTTGCTGTTCTCTTTGTCTGGAAGGATCCCCTCTCTCCCATCTTCATATGCCTGGTTCCCCTTTGGTCATTCATGTCTCAAGTTCCATATTATCTTCTCCAGGAAAAATAAGCAGCTACTCGGCATTAGCCAATCTTTACATAGTTGCTATCACACATACTTTTATTTAGCCTTTGTAACTAGCTAAACAAATCTCTCTCTCTCTCTCTCTCTCTCTCTCTATCCAACCATTCACTTTTCTGTGTGTTGTTTATTTAGTACTTTTTTGTGTGTGTCTGTTTCCCTCCCTTAGAATCTAAGTTCCATGAAATAGGGAACTTTTCTGTCTTGTTCACTTCTGTATCCCTAAGTAAAATAGGATAATAAATATTTTCTGAATACATAAGCAAATGAATGCATATGTAGTATAGAAAAGTTTGAAGAATAGTTTTAAGTAAGTAAAGTTATTTGTCTATATGTTTTATATATAAACTTCTTTTTTAAAAATGAATTGGTCATTTTTTAGACTCCAGAAAGGTAAACCTAAATCATTATATAGCATCATGTTGAAAAATCTGAATTACTTAGTGAAAAGTAAGCATGAAATCTAGAAATATTTTCAATATAGGATATTGGAGCTCAAAGGCAGATTAAAAGTTTATCTGGTCATATCTTTTTTTCTTTGAGTAAGGTCATCAACCTCTTCCTTTTGCCCACAGTGTAGTCTTCAGGGGCTGGAATGTAGTATCACAATTCACATTCAGACCACTCCCTTCAAAAGTGTCATCACAAAGACTATCTTGCAAAACACAGTTATATTTTCTAATGAATAAATTTAACTCAACAAGCAGGTAGATGTACTTGGCTCACAAGGTGGGTATATCTTTTAAGTGAAGGAGAAAAACAAAATTTCATTTCTAAAATCTATGCCAGAATTAAGTGGTTTAAAGGAAAATGTTCCATAATTTGAGAGATAAAAGAACTGCATAAATCACCTAACCCACACTTCCACCCACTGTGAAAACCCCACTCTCTGCAACCTCCATCACAGTTTTTTTTTTGTTCATTTCCAAACCATTACCTCATAAGTCAACCCATTCCACACTTGAAAAGCTTGAATTATTAGACAACTGTAATACACGGGTTTAAAACTACCTCTCTAAAGCTTCCACTGTATATCTGCTCTATAGACCAACCCAAAATGAGTCTGTTCCCTTTTCCACATGACATTCCTTCAAACACAGAATTACATCATTTCTTTCTTTTTCTCTTTTGAGATCAAGTTTTCATATTATCTTTCTTTTAAAATTTTTATTATAAAGATGTGGGGTACAATTCAGGGTTAGGTATATAAATACTGATCATTCAGGTACACTTGTTGATGAGGTATGCCCCTCCCTCCCCTAGCAGTTTCCCTCAACTGCCAAACCCATCCCCCCACCCCTGACAGTTTCCCACTACCACCAATCGCTTTCTTACAGCATCATAATTGTTCAAGGTCAGCTTATGAGTGAGAACATATGGAGCTCTGTTCTTTGTTTCTGTGATAAATCACTGAGTATGATCGACTCCAAATCCATCCAAGTTGCTGTAAAGTTCATATATTTGTCCTTTTTTATGGCTGCATAATATTCCATTGTGTATATATACCATTTTTTTTTATGCAGTCCAGCTTCGATGGGCAACATGGTTGGCTCCATGTTTTTGCTATTGTGAATAGAGCTGCAACAAACATATGTATGCAGGTATCTTTTTTGTAGAATGATTTGAGTTCCTCCAGGTATATCCCCAATAGGGGAATTGATGGGTCATATGGAAGGTCAATTTCTAGTTCTTTCAGAAATTGCCACTCTGTCTTCCATAGGTTGTACTAGTTCGCATTCCCACCAGCAGTGTAGAAGCATTCCTTTTTCTCCACATCCTTGCCAGCATCTGTTGCTGTTTGTTTTATTAATGATGACCATTCTTACAGGGGTTAGGTGGTATCTCAATGTGGTTTTGATTTGCATTTTTCTGATGATGAGTGAGGCTGAGCACTTTTTCATGTGTCTGTTGGCTGCCCATATATCTTCTTTTGAGAAGTGTCTATTCATGTCTTTTGCCCGCTTTTTAATGGGGCTGCTTGTTTTTTTCCTTTCAGTGCATTTGAGTTCCTTGTAGATCCTACATGCTAGGCCTTTGTCAGATATACAATTGGCAAATAGTTTTTCCCAGTCTGTGGTCTGTCTCCTTGCTTTCTTTTGCTTTGCAGGAGCTTGTTAGTTTGATGAGGTCCCACTTGTCTATCATATTTCTTAAGGTATGGGCACTTAAACGTGTCTGATCAGGATTTGTTTGCCAGTTCCATTTTGATAAGGGTGTCTCCTAAATTTTCTAAGATTCTTATAATTTGAGGTTTTACGTTTAGGTCTTTGATCCATTTAGAGTTAATTTTTATGTATGGTGACAGGTAGGGGTCCTGTTTCAATCTTCTGCATGTGATCAGCCAGTTTTCCCAGCACCATTTACTGAACAGGTTCTCCTCTCCCCAGTGGTTGTTGTTGGAGGCTTTGTCAAAGATGAGTTGGTTGAGAAATTGAGGCTTTACTTCCAGGATCTCTATCCTGTTCCATTGGTCTATAAGCCTGTTCTTGTACCAATACCAAGCTGTTCTCATTACTGTTCCCTTGTAGTAAAATTTGAAGTCTGGAAGTGTGATACCTTCGGCTTTGTTTCTTTTGCTAATGATTGTTTTGGCTATTCATGGTCATTTATGTTTCCATATGAATTTCTGTATTGTCATTTCCAGGTCTGAGAATAATGATGTTGGTAACTTACTGGGTATTGTGTTGAATCTGTAGATTGAATCTGGTAGGATGGACATTTTAACAATGTTGATTCTTCCTATCCATGAGCATGGAATATTTTTCCATTTGTTTGTGTCTTCTTGGATTTCTTTGCGCAGTGTTTTGCAGTTCTCATTTCTAATCACTTCTCTGATTAGAAAGATTCCGAGGTATTTCATTTTGTGGCCATTATGAATGAGATTGTGCTTTTAATTTGGGTCTCTGCCTGCTTGTTGTTGGTGTATAAGAATGCAACTGTCTTTGCACTTTTATTTTGTACCCTGAGACTTTGCTGAAGTCCTTTATCAGTGCAAGCAGGTTTTTGACAGCCTTTCTTGGATTTTCAACATACGGGATCATATCATCAGCAAAAAAGATAACTTGACTTCCTCTTTTCCTATTTGGATACCCCTGATTTCCTTCTCTTGTCTAATTGCCCTAGCTAGGACTTCCAACACAATGTTGAACATGAGGGGTAAGAGTGGGTAGCCTTATCTTGTTCCACTTTTCGGGGGAAATGTTTCCAGTTTCTTTCCATTTAGCAATATGTTAGCTGTGGGTTTATCATAAATGGCACTTACTATTTAGAGGTATGTTCTAGGTGTTTGAGGGTCATGTATGTTTTCAGTCTTTTACCTGCATTCTTGTGAAGGGTGTTGTCATTCCTTTTTTCTTTTCTTCTGTGTTTAATACTGTCTTAAGTGTTTCTTGTAAAGCTGGTCTGGAGGCAGCATAAGCTCTTATGGATTGAATGTCTGGGAAAGATTTTAATTCTCCATCACAGATGAAACTTAGCTTAGCTGGGTAGGTAATTCTTGGTTGAAATTGTTTATCTTGGAGAACCTTGAAGATTGGCCTCCAAGTTCTCCTTGCCTGAAGTGTTTCTGTGGATAAGTCTGCTGCTGTTCTGACTGGTCTTCCCCTATAGGTAGCCTGACCTTTTTCTCTTGCTGTCTTTAGGATTTTTTTTCTGTATACCTGCTTTGTGTAGGCAAATTACTATATGTCTAGGAGTTGTTCTACTCATTTGTCATCTTGCAGGTGTTCTCTGAATCTCTTGTGTTTGAATGGTCATGTCACTGATGAGATGAGGGAAGTTTTCTTGGATAATTTTATGGAATGTTTGTTCCAGGGTGGTCTCTCTCTATATATATACCTCAGGAAGTCCAATTAATCTTAGGTTCAACCTCTTGAAATAATCATTCATCTCTTGAAGACTTTGCTCTGTCTTTTTAAGCATCTTTTCTGTTTTTGATAGTTTGGGTTATTTCCATCTGTTGGTCCTCAAGTTCTGAGATTCTTTCTTCTGCTTGGCTAATTCTGCTTTCCATGCTTAACAGTTTGTTATTTATTTCATTCACTGTATCCTTTATTGCTGTTATCTCAATTATCAACTCCTTCATTCTTTCCTCTGGTCTCTCCTCCATTCTATTTATTCTCTTTATTAATGTCTTGATATCTGGGTTTGTGGTTTGAGACCAGTCATTGGGGACTCTTTGTTGTTTGCTTTCTGAAGTCTGTATTCTCAGTATCTGACATCCCAGGGGCTTGTGTGAGAGCCACATTCTTCTTTTGGTTTTTCTTCATTTGTGTAGATTTTCCTCCCTTTTTTTTTTTTTTTTGCCTCTTCTTTAATTTGTTTGTTCAAGGATGGAGGGTGAGCTTTTACTTCTGTTTGGTCAGTCTCCTATTCTTCATTATGTGGATCCTCTGGTTTTATTCAATTCTGAAGCTGGACTGTGGTGGGAAGTTGTACTTTTTGCAGTTTTGAGATTTAATTGAGGGGAAAGCTGTGATTCAGAATCTATCTGCAGGTCCCAGTATCCACTGACAGGTGTGTGGGCCCCCTGGAATCCACTCCTCATGCCTTACAATCTTTCCATGCCGTGGGGGTATAAGTTTGCTCCCTGGCTTGCTGCCTGTCAAGTCTCCCACTCAGATCTGATGTGTCTGTGTTTGATCCCTCATGGGGAAAGAACTTCTGTCTCTCTGATTTGATGAGATTACCTTAGGTCCCAAGTTGGAGGCTGAGTGGAGCTGGATGGGGCAATGCAGGTCTCTGCCTGGTCCTGGGACAGAGAAAATGGCTGCAGTCAGAGTTTCCTCACCAGAGGTGGGGCTTCTTTCCATCTCTCCCCGGATTGGGTCCCCAGCCACTTTGGTGTCACAGGTGATGGTGTGGGCCAGGAACCAGGTGATGACAATCAGCTGTATCAGGCAAGCTTTTCTCAGGAGAGTCCCAAGATCAACAGACAATCCTGCACACCACCGGCTCCAGTCTCATGATGGTGGCAGGTTGCAGTCATCTCCAAAGAAGAGCTCCGGCACATGAACCTGAGTCTCCCTTCAGATGGGCTTTCACTCATCCACCAGCACACGCTTACTCATGCAGAGTGTCTTTATGGATACTGACTTTTGTGGAGACTCTCACAGTTCAACCTGTCCCGTTGCCATCTTGCCAGAAGTCACCAAAATTTATTGCCATTGTTTACAATTCTTGCCAATGTTACAAACTACAAACATTTTCACCCTTTATAATAGAATTTTCTTGGATCAGTGTACATTACATGTGGAAGACCTCTATGTTGTAAATGACAAAATATCGCTGGGAGAAATTTAAACAGACCTGCATAAATGAAGAGATATATCAAGTTCATGTTTGGAAAACTCAGTATAATCTCCCCAGTTTGATTCATTGATGTAACATAATCCCGATGAAAAAATCCCCAATGGTTTTCTTTTGAAGAGGAGGAAAAAATTTACAATCTGATTCTAAAATCTGCATGTAAATGCACAATAATTTTGAAAGAGGAGAACAAAGTTGAAAGACCTAAGCCACTTGATTTTAAGACTTACTATCGTCATAAGAATACACATGTAGAATGGAGTCCACAAATAGATTCATACATACATGATCAACTGATTTTCAACAATGGTGCCAAAGTAACTAATTGTGGAAAAGCATAATCTTTTCAGCAATTATAACTGACTTAACTGCATAAAAAATGACCTGCAACCTGCACCTTACACTACATACAAAAATTAATTTGACATGTATCATTACCCTAAACGTAAAAGCTAAAAAAGAGAAAAGACAGGAAAAACCTTCACCATTTTGGGTTGGGAAAATATTTCTCAGGCACAAAACACTCTAACAATAAAAATATTTTACAAATTGGACTCTAAGTTAAAAATTTCTGCTCTTCAAAGGACACAGTTAAATCAATAAAAAGGCAAACAACAGACTGAGAGAAAATATTCACAATACATATATGAAGCAAAGTTCTTGTATTTACAATTCAATAATAGGACGACAATGCTTTTAAAAAAATTAGCAAAAGACTTAGATACATAAATTAAGATTACAAATGTCCAATAAGCACATAAAAAGATGATCAAAATGACTAGATATCAGAGAAATGCAAATTAAAATCACAAGATACCACTTCACCAAAACTTAAAAACTGACGATACCAAGTGTTGACAAATATGTGAAGCAACTAGAACTCTTATGTAGTGTTGTGGGATGATATAATCATACAATTACTTTGGAAAACGGTGCCAATTTCCTACAAAATTAAACGGATCACTATGTATGATCCAATAATTCTGCTGTTAGGTGTTTACTCAAGGGAAATCAAAACATGTCTACAAAAAGACTTGTATCTGAATTTTCATAGCAGTTTTATTCATATTAGCTTAAAACTGGAAACAACCTACAATCTATTGACAGGATAATGTCTAAAAAATATGTTAATGTATAGGTATCTTTTTTTGTAGAGTGATTTAAATTCCTCTGGGTTCATTCCCAGAAGGGAGATTGTTGGGTTGTATGGAAGATCAATTTCTAGTTCTTTTAGGAATCACCACACTATTTTCCACAGAGGTTGAACCAGTTTGCATTCCCACCAACAGTGTAGAAGCACTCCCTTTTCTCCTCATCAGCATCTGTTGTTGTTTGTTTTATTAATGATGGCCATTCTCACTGGAGCTACGTGGTATCTCAATGCAGTTTTGATTTACATTTCTCTGATGATTAGTGAGACTGAGCATTTTTTCATGAGTCTGTTGGCTCCTCCTATGTCTTCTATTGAGAAGTGTCTATTCATGTCTTTTACCCATTTTTTAATGGGGCTGTTTGTTTTTTTCCTTTTGGCATATTTGAGTTTCTTGTAGATACTGGATATTAGACTTTTGTCAACAAAAAAAGATAACTGCACACACATGTTTATTGCAGTA
Source organism: Tarsius wallacei (assembly GCA_963574415.1). NCBI lineage: Eukaryota > Metazoa > Chordata > Mammalia > Primates > Tarsiidae > Tarsius > Tarsius wallacei. Next base: position 10,711 of record CAUYQG010087382.1, read on the forward strand.
CTCTTCACAATTGCAAAAACATGGAACCAACTATGCTGCCCATAGAAACTGGACTGGATTAAAAAAAATGTGGTACATTTACACGATGGAATATTACACAGCCGTAAAGGAGACTGAAATTATGGACTTCACAGCAACTTGGATAAATTAGTATCTATAATACTCAGCGATTTATCTCAGAAACAAAGAACTGAATACCACATGTTCTCACTCATAAGCAGACCCTGATCATTTACCATAATATCATAAGAAAGGGATTGACGGTAGCCAGAAACTCCCAGGGGAAGGGGGGCTCATAACATTAATAAGGGTACCTGATTTCAAACCCAGGCAAAATGGGGACCAAAGGGAGGCCCAAACTTTACCTGCATGATGGCCACTTGTGTACCTAATCCTGAATTGTACCCCACATCTTTAAAAAAAAAAATAAGTAAATCACTCACTGACTGGTTGATAAAGAAGGAAGAATATAGGGCCTTGAATAAAGAAACTTGAGTTTAAAAAAATATTAAAAAGAGAAACAATATGGGGGTACATGTTACATATGCCCTCAGAAATCTCTGAATCCTCTTATGGCCTTCAGTCTCTGCTCATTTCTGATGTGCTTGGCCACAAACACTGTTTTGTTGACCCCGCCCTTATACATATACAGTGGAGAGCAGAGCTTTCCATGGCAGACAGCTGAAATAGAATCCAGGGAGAAGAAAGAAACTTCCTTACTTTTCACTTTTCTACCCTAAGAAGGGTTTTCACACATTTTTGAAAGTAAAGGAACAATGATGCTTTAAAAAGCAGTTGTTAAACAATGAAATACTATTAAATTATAAAAAGGGATGAAATAGTGATATATGCTACAACACAGATGAATCCTGAAAATATGCTAAATGCATGAAGCCAGCCACAAAAGTATATTTTATATTTTTATTTAAAATATCCAGGACAGGCAACCTCTTTGGGTCCCCTTCCACTGTGGGAGCTTCTCTGTCCTCCCAATAAATCCTGCTTATTCACATACACACACACACACACACAATCCATAGAGACAGAAAGTAAGTTAGTGGTTTCCAGCAGCTTGGTGGGGGATGGGGAAGATAGTAGTTACTGCTATTAAGGATGAGTTTTCTTTTGGGGTGATGAAAATGTTCAGAAATTAGATCATGGTGGTCGTTGCACAATCTTGTGAATATAGTAAAAAACACTGAATTGTAAACTTTAAAAAGGTGAATTTTATGATATGTAAATTCTATCTCAATAAAAGAGAATATTTTTCAGTCCTTATTTTATCTCTCTGTAGCATTTTCATTCTTAGTGATGCCTAAAGACCAAAGACCACTCCCTTCCACAGTGAGCCAAAAGCAGCCGGTGCTTGGGACAAGCCGGTAAAAAAGAAATCCGAAGTTCCAAAAATGGCCACAAGAGGGAGGAAGAGGGCGCTCAAGACTCACAAAAATTTGGGGTCTTCCCCCCACCCTTTTTTTGCTCACCCTCTCCATGTATATCTTCGTGTGTGTGTTCTGATTTGAATGCCTCCTTTTATTCCTCTTCTTTGGTTTTTCATATGGGTATATTTGAGGGTGAGTGTATCTTCATTATTTTGTTGTCTTCTGTTTTCTGAATCCATTTTTTTCTTGCTGTTTTTTCTTTTTTCTTTTTCTTCTTTTCCTTTATCTTCCTTTCTTTCACTGTTCTTTTACTTCCTTCTATCCCAGTTTGGTTTCAGGGTGATACATACACTCCCACTGCATGGACATAGTGTTAAGGTGTTGGGAAGTGGGTTCCAGGGGGCACACTCCAGTCAGTGGATACTGTGATCTGCAGGTAGCTTCTGAACCTTTGCTCCCTCCATTACACCTTAATCAGATCTCAAAACTGCAAAAAGACAGCACACCCCCTCACCCCCAGTCCAGCTTCAAAATTGAACAAACCCAGAGGCTCTGCCTAAGGAAGAATGGGGGTTGAGCAAACAGAAGTGAATGTTATCTCCCTTCCCACTGAAAAATGGAATTAAAGAAGGGAAAAAGGGAGGGAGGGGGGAGGAATTCATCACAAGTGCAAAAGTAGCAGAACACAGGTATCCCCTAGACTCCTGGAAAGGCAGCATCTGAGAATGCAGACTTCAGAAGTCAAACAAAGAAGAGTTCCCAAAATGATGGTCTCGGACCACAAATCAAGACATCAAGATATTGATGGAGACAATGAATAAAAATAATAAAAGCCAAGAAGAAAGAATGAAAGAGTTGATAGCAGAGATGATGGCAACAAAGAGCACGATGAGCAAAATAAATAACAAACTGACACGTATGGAAAGCAGAATTAACCAAGCAGAAGAAAGAATCTCAGAGCTTAAATACCAATATATATAACTAACCCAAATGGTTAATAACATAGAAAAGAAGTTTTAAAAGACAGAGCATAGCCTGAAATGTGTGATTCTATTAAAAGGTCAAACTTATGCATGATCAACTTATGCATGATCAAACTTATGCATGAACCCCCAGACTCAAAGTTAAAGGATTGAAAACAAATTTTCATGCAAATGGAAAACATAAGAAGGCAGGAGGTGTGGTTTTAATGTCAGACAAAGCAACCTTTAAACTATCAAAAGCTATAAAAGATATGGAAGGGCACTACCTAATGATAAAAGGTTCAATCCATCAACAAGAAATATCCATCCTGAATATATATATGCACCCAACACAAGAGCACCAGGATTTGTAAATTAAAAAAGGATATTGACTCTAATATTATCATTACTGGGGACTTAAATATCCCATTAACACCCCTAGATAGATCATCGAGGCAAAAAATCTATAAGCCATCCAGAAGCTTAACTTGATGCTTGACCAAATGGACTTAATTTATACCTACAGAACACTCTACCCAACAACCAGGAATTTGCATTCTACTCATTACCACATGGAACATACTCCAAGATTGACCACATCCTTGGTCATGAATCAAGCATAAACAAATTCCATAAGATTGAAATAACACCACGCAACTTCTCAGACCACAGTAGGAGATAAAAATTAATATTGTCACCAACAAGATCACCCTAAAACACACAAAGACATGGACACTAAACCATGAGACTGAACAACTGGGTCAGCACAGAAATCAAAACAGAAATTTAAAGGTTCTTAGAAAAAAAGGAAAACAAAGCCACATCTTACCAAAACATCTGGGATGTCATGAAATCAGTTGTAACAGTCGGATTTATGTCTCCATGGACACACATGAAGAAAATGGAAAGATCATGTGTTAACAGCCTAACAAATCACCTAAGGGAGTTGGAAAGGCAAGGCCATCAAAACCCTAACTTCAGCAGTAGAATCCATATCATTAGAGTAAAAGTCCAAATACAAGACATAGAAGAAAAAAATCATAGGAAAAAAAAATCAATGAAACAAAAAGTAAGTTGTTTTGAAAGGATAAACAAGATTGATGGATCCCTAGTCAGACTGACCAAGAAAAGGAGACAAAAAAACCCAAATAAACACAATCAGAAATACAAAAGATCAAGTCACAACTGACCCCAGAGAAACACAAAAGATTATCAGAGATTACTATGCACACCTATATGGAAACAAATTCAAAAATCTACATGAAAGGAAGGACTTTCTGACAGCACACAACCTCCTCAGGTTGAAACAAGAAGAAATAGACACCCTAAATAGACCAATATCAAACCAGGAATTTGTCTCAATTATAAGCAAACTACCTACCTACCTACACACACACACACACACACACACACACACACACACACAATCCCTGGATGAGATGACTTTTCAGTGGAATTCTACAAAACTTACAAGGAGAAGTTAATATCAATCCTAGGGAAAGTATTCCAGGAAATCAAGAAAGACAGAACTCTCCCCACATCATTTTATGAAGCTAACATCGCACTGATACCAAAACCCGGTAGAGATCCAATAAAGAAAGAGAACTATGGGCCAATAAGCCTGATAAACATAGATGCAAAAATTCTCAACAAAATTCTAGCAAAGCAGATCCAACAACACATGTAAATTATCCTTTATATCATAATTGATTGGTATGCCTAAATGTTCCACCCATAACTCTGTCCTGAGCTTCATACCTTTATGTCCAACTTCTCATGCTTGGCTACTCCATGGACTCCCAGTCTCACCCATGCGCCAAACAACTTACCTTTGCCCCAAACCAAACTTGCCAGTCCTTTTGTTTTTCTTATCTCAGAAAACCTGGGATCACTCTTGACAAATCCCCTCCCCTCAGGTTGGTCTCCCAGAGAGGATGCTGGCCTCCAGCTGTACTCCATAAAAACTGGTCACAGTCCAGTGCTTATAGCAGTCAATTTTCCTAGAATGCCCAGTGACAGATGGAAATTGGAAGCCAAGGCCCACTGCGTCATCCAGTTCAGAAAAGGTTTGGGCCTCACTCTGCTTATTTCAAGAGAGAGTCTGAGAATCCAAAACAAAATAATTACATGAAAAATAATCTGGTATAATCAGGGGAATGATTTAGTTTCAGTAGCAGGTAAATACCTCATTTTTAGCTAATTGGAAATAAAGATAATAAATACGAAGAGAGGAAAAAAATTGCCCAATAGTGAAATCATTTTCTTTAATTTCTTTCCTATTTCTTCATGGATGTGGTTCATGAATTTTTAGACTAATCTTAGAAAAAAGTAGGTTGTTTTGTTAGGGAAATATAATTTCATCTTAGATCCTTTATCATTTCAGGGTGACTGCAAAACCACGTCTATCTAAAAATAAAAGGAGAGAAAATGCAACTGTAGTAATAAAATTACTGGTATGAAATGCATATGACCAGGAAGGGAAATGAAGAACAACCTTTTAGATACAAGGGATGCTTGCAAAACACAAAGGAACTGCAAAGTACGTGGCCTGAGACAATTTTGAGAATTATCAAAAGCAGGGTGAGAATGAGTTAGAGCTCAAAGAAATAAAAAATGAACATGACAAAAACTGTCTCAAGGAGTTTTCAAATTATTAAATAAAATATTGTTAAAAGATCACATGCTCTCACCAAAGTGGTTTTCCTGGGCTTATTTCAGTTGATAAACACTAGAGCAATGAAATAATTATCTTGCATTTATTTTAGAAAAAGAACACAGAGAGTTAAGATCTACTTCAGAAGAAAAAGTCAATATTTCTTCAGGAATTACTGAGTGATAACAAAGCAACTGATGCTAAAGCAAGTGCATTGCTCTGTTTTCATTTTTGCCTGACTATAGGTTTTAGAGTCACAAATTGGTGAGTTAGTTAAAGACGGGGTCAAATATGAAACCAAATATTGAACCATACATTTTTATCCTGGCCTTGTTACTGAAGAGGTCCTTGACCTTGGCTCAGTCATTTCACTCCTCTCTGTCTAACTATTTAAATCTACACTTGTGATTTGCTCGCTTCCTTAGGAAGCATTTATGAAGCCCCCACAGTGTGCTAGGGTTGTATGGCCTTGCATGTCTTTATAGAGAATATTTTAGTTTCCATATTTCACTTAGAAGATGCTGTCAACTAAGACTCAGAAAGGTTAAATGAGTTGAGATCTGTTAGTGAGGGACATAGCTGGGATGGGAACTTGGTTTGTTCCCCTGATGCCAGGGCTCCTAGAATCACCACAGGCTGGATGGAGTAAAGGCTAAATTTATTATGCTTCATGTGAAGTGGAAATTTCCGGTTAATGTGAAAATTCCTTTTCTTCATTCTGGAAGTATAATATCAGAATTACTAAGTTTTTTTCATTTTTAAGATGTGTAATAGAACATCACTGCCTTAAGTTCCTCTGAAATACAAACTTGTAGAAGTTTGGGGTAAGATACTTTTTAAACAAGATTAATTAACCTTTGCTGAATATGCATCATGTGCTGAGAACTGCATTAGGGATTTTGTGTTTAGTGCTCAGTGCTGTTTTGTGAGGTCGTTATTATCCTCATTTACAGATGTGGAAACAGAAGACCAAAGAGTGAAGAAATGACTGGGCTCCGTGGTTCATGTGGTAATCCAGTGCTTTGTAAAGCTGAGATGGGAGGACTGCTTGAGCTTAGGAGTTCAAGATTAAAGTGAGCTATCATGTGCTAATGCACTTCAGCCTGAGCAACAGAGCAAGATCTTGTCTTTCCAAAAACAAAAAATAAAATTAAAGACGAATGAAGAAATGACGAGACCACAACACCACCAGCTGAGCTTGTCTGTCTTATTTTGAGACATGCTTATTTATATCCTTTGTCCATTCTTAAATTGGGTTGTTTTTTTTCCTGTCACTTTAAGTTTCTTATAGATTCTGGATATTCATCCTTTGACAGTTTGTAAATATTTTCTCCCATTCTGTATGTTTTCTATTTAATTCCACTGCTCAGTGGAAAATGGAAAAGCAATCACTTCTGGTATTTGCTCTACCTTCTGTCCTTCCTTAAGCCAGGACTCTGTATTTGTTCAATTATGAAATAGGTCTGGGGGTGAGGCATTATGCTATCTCTTTACAGTTTTAAGCACTTACTAAGGGGTGGGGACAGGCTGTAAGGATTCAGAACCTACTGACTGGTCACAATGTTTGCTATCTAGTGAATGGGACAGCTGGGACTTGTTCTTTGTCTCTACACAACATGACCTTACAATGGGTATGCTTGTGTAGTCCTTAATCCAAGACAGGGTATAAGAGGGGAAAGAAGAAGAAAAAAAGGGAAAGGAGAAAAAAGAGAGAAAGAAAAACACAGAGACAGATCAAAGTGAGAGAAAAAGGAGGAAAGAAAAGAGAAAGCCAACCAACCCAACAACAAACAAAGTAAACAAGCAAACAAACAATAAAAAGAGAGGAAAAAAACAAACAACAACAACAACAAGAACAAAACAAGAAATACCAAACCAAACCCCAAAGAATCTGTTTGTAGAAAGTGCTCAGATTTAGTATATCTCTTTGAGAGGAGGAAAGCTCCCTCTTGGGGTGAGTTCTGTGACTGCAAGTTTGTTACTGCAGGTTTCCTCTTTGCTGTTAAAACTTGAGATGTTAGAATCTTCACTCCCTGCTGCCTGCAATTGATAGCTGGTGTGCACTCATAGGGAGAAGGAGGTTGAGGTAATTTGGCTTAGCATCTCCTGGGTTCTCTCCCCCTTCCTTCCTCTCAGTGTGTTCACAGCTCCCAAGGAATCCAGTTTACAGTGGAAGAATGGAGCCTCTGACCTCTACCCTGCCCTTCTGGTCTCTTTCACTCATTGCTACGGGTAGCAGGGGGAGTCAGCTAGGCACTCACCAGCCTCCCTCATGGTCAGGTTCACTGCATGCATCTATTGCCCAGCAGCTGGTTCAGGGCAGCAGGTGGATTATCTGGGGCTCTGCATCTGCTGTTACCCACCAGGGCCTATGCACTACTAAGGTTGATGCTCTCTGAGTTCATGAAGAACAGCCCCAAAGAAATGCAGAGATCACCTGCCTGGTCTTCAGATGTGGATCTGCGGTTGTCCAAAGGCTGCCCTGGAGCACTTCTCCATCCAGGCTTTAGAGTGGCTGCTCAATTCCTCTACAGGCTGTTGTTCCTGCCACAAATGGGATTGAGAAAGATAGCATTCTCCCCAGCAAGCACCACAGTCTCTGGATCTCAGGTCCTGGTGGCAGGGCCTTGCAGCCTAACTTGGTGCTGGAGGCAGTGGTGAGTCCAGGTTCAGGGTGGCCTCTCCCAGCTGCTTCTTTGGGACTCTGCCTCTGTCTCCCTCACTGAGCTTCCTCCTTACTGCCAGTGTCCAGTTTGGCGCTGTGGTGGTGGGAATGACATCACTCTGGCAACTTCTTCCCAGGAAAATCTTTTTTGGTTTTAGAAAATGGAACTCAGCTTCTGCACTCTGAGAAATTCTAGGGTCCAAGCGGAGAAGCTGAGGCACCAACCACTTCACTAGGAGAGCACTGGCCACTTGCTCCCAGATCTCCACTCAGTCTGCCACTCGCACGTCCACTTACACACAGACACACATGTAAATTTGTTCTCATACTTACTCACACAAGGACTCACACAGTCTGACTGGTATGCTGCCATCTTCTTGGGAACCTCCTAAATTTTCTAATTTGTATGCATATAGAGGCTTATAGTAATAACTGAGAATCTTTTGTACTTCTGTGAATCGTTTGTATTTATGTGGGATCTATTGTAATGTTACCTTTTTCATTTCTGATTGTATGAGATCTGACAATTAAATTCGTGGACTCATCCTAGAAAAAGTGCTAATAACTCATTGCTGAATGTCACTATGGTCACCTGCGAAGTATTCCCTTTGGGCAGCTGTGCACCAAACCAGTGCCTAGTCCATCCATCAAAGCAATTTTGGAACTCTTTTTCTGGAATGGCCATCGGAGCTGTCATTGTATTACCTTTTATGTCCCGAATGTCATCAAAATGTCTTCCTTTCAAAATTTCCTTTATCTTCAAATAAAGTCATTGGGGCCAGATCTGTTGAGTAGGAAGGGTGTTTCAATACAATTATTTACTAGCTAAGACTGCCCTTCCAGACAGTGCTAATGTGAACTGGTGCATTATTGTGATGTAAGAACTCCTTTGGGATCATTTTTGCACACACTTTTCTCATGCAAGATTTTCCTAGGGACATCGATCCTGGCAGTAAAGGTCTGCCCTTGGAATTCCCTGTGACCTGTCAAGGTTCTTGCTCTGAAGCAAGGATTCTTGGACATTAGTGTCCTTTCAACTCAGGAATCTGAACCAGTGTTTTACTGGAGTTCTCCGGGCTCACTGAAACTGCACAGATAAGTGTGTGTGTGCATGTCTGCATAGGTGCATTTTCTTGGGATGGTGTTCATAGCCTTCCTCATATTCTCAAAGGGATTTGCAACAGTTCAAAGGTTAAAAACTGTGACAGGTCTGTCTAGCCTCCAACCTGGGACCCAGAGGCTATTTCCTTATTGAACTCAGAGACACAGACACTCTTCCCCCATGCTGGAACAGGCACAAACATGTCAGATCTAAGACTTGACAGCAGCAGCAAGTCATGTGAGTCCAGACCTGATTCATCCTTCTCCCACAGAAGTCTGTGGGGCATCTGACCCATGCTGAGAGCAATCCTATCAGCCTGCACCGAGAGCCAAAGGGAGGGGCTGGAGACAGGAGCAGCTCCTTGATGTGGCAATGGCAGCCAAAAGGAACTTGGAGTTACATTAAAGACTGTAGAGCAAGTTGTTTTTTTGCCTGTTTGTTTTTTTTTGTTTTCTTTTCTCTTTTTCTTACTATTTTTGTTTACATTTTTGTACTTGCTTTGTTTCTGTTATTTTAATTTTCTTCTTAGATTTCCTGTCTGTGTATGGGCATTTTTGAGGGAGAGTACATCAACAGGGTGGTTTTTGTTTGTATGACTATCTGTATGCTTTTTTCTTTGTTTGTTTCTGTGTTTATTTGTTAGTTGGTATGCCTGTCTGTTTTTCATCTTCTTCTCTCACTCCACTTTCCTTTTGTCTTCTTCTTTCCCTTTTCCATTCTTTTCCTTATCTCATTTTGCTTTCAGGGGGCAGACAGACACTCCCTACTACATGGGCAGATTGTAAGACAGTGGGAAGTGAGTTCCAGGGGCCCACATATCTGTCAGCAGATACTGGGATCTGCAGATAGCTTCTGAATCACAGTTTCCCCTTTAATTAAATCTCAAAACTACAAAAAGCACAGTCCCCCACCCCCAGTCCAGTTTCAGAATTGAGCAAAGCCAGAGAATCTACATAAGGAAGAATAGGAGATTGAGCAAACAGAAGTGAAAGCTATCACCTCCATCACTGAACAACAGAATTTTAAAAAAGGTTAAAAAAAGGGGTGGAAAACCTACACAAATGATGAAAAACCAAAGGAAGAATATGGGTCACACACAGACCCCTGGGAAGTCAACCACTGAGAATATGGACATGGACACTAGGCAGCATGATGCTAAACAACCCCTGGGTCAACATGGAAATCAAAACAGAAATTAAAAGATTCCTGGGAACAAATGAAAATGAAGAAACATCTTAAAATCTCTGGGATGCCATGAAAACAGTATTAAGAGGGAAATTCATCTCTCTACAAATATGCATGAAGAAAATTGAAAGATCACGAGTTAACAGCCTAACAAATCACCTAAGGGAGCTAGAAAAGCAAGACCACCAAAACCCTAACCTCAGCAGAAGAATCCAGATCACCAAAATAAAAGCTCAAATTCAGGACATAGAAGACAAAAATAGATTACAAAAAATATACGAAACAAAAAGCTGGTTCTTTGAAAGGATAAACAAGATTGATGTACCCTGGCTAGATCGACCAAGAAAAAAGAGAAAAAGTCAAAATATACACAATCATAAATGCAAAAAGTCAAGTCACAACTGACCCCTGAGAAATACAATTATCAGAGATTACTATGTACACTTGTATGGAAACAAACTTGAAAACCTAAATGAAATGGAGGATTTTCTGACATCATACAACCTCCCCAGGTGAAACAAAAAGAAATTGAGACCTAAATAGACCAATAACAACCCAGGAAATCAACCATGTCAAAAGAAAACTACCTCCAAAAAAAGCTCTGGACCTGGCTTTCCAGTGGAATTCTACAAAACATACAAGGAGGAACTGATACCAATCCTATTGAAAGTTTTCCAGGCAATCAAGAAAGATGGAATCTCCCCAAATCATTTTATGAAGCTAACATCACATTGATACCCAAACCATGTAAAGATACAACAAAGAAAGAGAACTACAGGCCAATAAATATTCTTGATGAACATAGATGCTAAAATTCTCAACAAGATACTAGTTAACCAGATCCAACAACACATCTCAAAAATCATTCACAATGACCAAGGAATTTTCATCCCGGATGCAGGGCTGGTTCAATATCTGCAAGACAATAAACGTAATTAAATACATCAACAAATGTAAAAACAAAACCCAAATGATTATATCATTAGGCACAGAAAAAGCTTTTGATAAAATCCAGCATCCCTTCTTGATAAAAACCCTTGAACGTCCAGGCATAGATGGAACATACCTCAAAATAGTAAGAGCCATTTATGAGAAACCCAAAACCAACATAACAAAACAACAGAAATTGAAACCATTTTCCCTGAAAACCAGAACAAGACAAGGATACCCACTCTCACCCCTCCTGTTCAACATAGTTTTGGAAGTTCTAGCTAGAGCAACCAGACAAGAGAATGAAATCAGGTAAAGAGGAATTGACTTCTTTGCAGATGACATGATTCCATACCTCAAAAACTCAAGAGAATCTGTCAAAAACCTCCTTGCACTGATAAAGAACTTTGGCAAAGTCTCAGGGTACAAAATAAATGTGCAAAAGACAGTTGCATTCCTATACACAACCAACCAACAAACAGAAACCTGAATAAAAATCACAATCTCATTCACAATAGCCACCAAAAAAAGAGAAATACTTTGTCATCTTCCTTACCAGAGAAGTGAAAGACCTTTACAATGAAAACTACAAACCTCTGCTGAAAGAAGTCAACGATGATACAAACAAATGGAAAATTATTCCATGCTCATGGATTGGAAGAATCAACATTTTAAAGATGTATATTCTACCTAAGGCAATCTACAGATTTAAAGCAATACCCATTAAATAACTAGCTGCATTCTTCTCAGACCCGAAAATGACTATATAGGAATTAATACAGAAGTATAACTGACCACAAATAGAAAAAACAATCTTCAAGAGAAAAAAAAAAAAGCAGGAGATATCACACTGGCAGACTTTAAACCTTATTAAAAAGCTACAATCATCAAAACAGCCTGGTATTGGTACAAGAACAGGCATATAGACCAATGTAACAGGATAGAGATTCCAGAAGCAAAATCTCAGTTTCTCAACCAACTTACCTTTGACAAAGCCTCCACCAACAACCTCTGGGGAAAGGAAAACCTGTTCAATAAACGGTGCTGGGAAAACTGATTGGCCACATGCAGAAGATTAAAACAAGACCCCTATCTGTCACCACACACAAAAATCACCTCTAAATGGATCAGAGACCTAAATGTAAAACCTCAAACTATAAGAAACTTAGAAAGTGCAAGACACACCCTTATGGATATTGGAACTGACAATCAATTCCTGATCAAAACTCCAAGTGCCCATGATATAAGAGATAAGTCAGACAAGTGAGATCTCATCAAGCTGATAAGCTTCCGCAAGGCCAAAGAAACCATCAAGAGAGTGGGGAGACAGCCCATAGACTGAGAAAAAATATCTGCCAACTGTATATCTGACAAGGGCCTAACATCTAGGACCTACAAGGATCTCAAATGAGTTGAAAAGAAAAAAGCCCCACTACAAAGTGGGCAAAAGACATGAATAGACATTTCTCAAAAGAAGACATATGAGCAGCCAACAGATACATGAAAAAATGCTCAGCCTCACTAGTCATCAAAGAAATGCAAATTAAAACCACACTGAGATACCACCTAACTGCATTCAGGATAGTCATCATCAATGACTCAAAAAACAACA
>CAUYQG010087389.1:0-24168 GCA_963574415.1 Tarsius wallacei
CTGTAGTTCCAGCTACTTGGAAGGCTGAGGCGGAAGGATCGCCGGAGCCCAGCAGATCGAGGCTGCGGTGGCCGGGAGCGGCCACTGCACTCCAGTCTGGGCGACAGAGTGAGACTCCGACTCAAAAAAAAAAAAAAAAAAAAAAAGGTGGGGAAGGGTCCACAGAAAAATGTTCAAATCTATTGCTTACAAATTCTGTTTTCCACCTAAAAGAACACCATTCAGCCAAATTGACTGCCACTTTATAACAAGGATTATCTTTCTTCGTCTGTCCGATAACATCTTAATTTCCATGTGAGGCCTCACCTGAAAGATTCTTATTTTTAGCAACATGCTGTTTATGACAATTTATGTATTCTGTAACAGAAGGAAATTTTCTCTACAGCTCTCCTCCTTATTAAATCATCTTTAAGGTCCGTATTTCTACCAACAGTCTCTTTAACACAATTTAGTCTTTTACTGTCAATGACCTAAAAATGTTTTTAGACTCTACTCACTACCCAAATCCAAAGCCATTGTAACATTTTGAGATACTTGTTACCTCATCACTCCATCCCTGATACCAAAAACTATTTTAGTTTCTTTAATGAAATATCACAAGCTGGGTGGTAGCATCATAAAAAAGCTAAATATTATCTATCTAGGGATAAAGATAGGAAATACTGCCATTGAAAGAGACTCTGATTTAAGTGGGAACATCAGAGTACCACAGTTAGAAAGTTTGTTGATCAGCCTTTCATCATCAGAGAGAAAATAAATGTGAAATTCAAAATATACTGAACAAGACCAAAGTTATATTTGAAAATAATATATTTTTCACACATTTTTGTCAGTGGCTAATTTATTACAGAGTTTCTAGAACTGGGAAATTTACTAAGGTAATAATATCTGTAACTAAAAACAAAACAAAATAAATAAAAACTTCTATGTTTGGTGAATGAAAATTAGACTAGAGGCACAGTAGGGGAGTGCGTCAGTCCTTCTTCCATTCCTCAGTGATGGGTCAGTCTTAATTACAAATTCCTTTGACTGAATGGGAGATCAGGAGGTGCTCTTTATAAAGGATCCTGCAATAAAGCCACATTTGTCTACTGCTATGGTTCCCTGCTAGACTTCTCTATAGATACATAATATGTCAAACCTTGTCATGCAATCCTGAACATCTTCAAATTTTCTTATTATTATTTTATATTGTCCATCTTGTTGCCTCTTTTGGAATTCCTGGCTAATTTTTTAAAGTTTACTGTTTACAGTAACTAATTTTCTCGTGAGTTGCTTCTATTTTGAAGTTTGATCCATGTAGTAAATTTTTAACAATTATAATTTTTCATACTAGAAATTTATACATAGGGTGTGTATACACACACACACACACGCATGCATATACATATATTTTTATAATTGTTCTTACAAGTTAATTACATTTGAGATTCACTCTTTTATTTCATGGAATCACTTCAGAAACTTAATGAATATCTAATCTCAGCATGGCATCCAAGTTGCTTCTCACCACTTTGAGGCTGGTGCCATAATTAATTTCTTTACAGAAGATATCAGTTTTTGTCCTCAGAAATGTAAATAAAATAATAATAAACCCTCAACAAATAAGGTATAGAAGGGACGTACCCCAACACAATAAAAGTCATATATGACAAACCCATAACTGTCATATTAAATGAGGAAAAGTTGAAAACATTCTATTAAGTTTCTAAATTGGTGGTAGAAATATTGCTAAGGTTTAATAAGATTTAGCAAATTTTTAGCTTTATTTTTCTCTTGTTTAAATAATTGAGAATCATTTAAAATTTTAAGACTGTACTGGAAGGTATTTCCCTGATTTCTATATTTGAGGGGATTTAACCAAAACATATTCCCCATTTAAGTACACATGAATCACATTCTGTGACATGGCTAATACATTTCAAAAATACTGTCTAAAGACATTTCTGACTCTCCTATCTTTTCCAAGTAGCCCTGTGAATCATAAACTATCCTAGAATGTAAGGTCCATAGGACTCTCTAGTTCATCCATTCAGTCCCATCTATTAAAAGCATAACTATTTTGCCTATAAACAAAAAAACAAACAACAAAACAGAATTACTAAAACCTAAGAGCAACAGGCTTAACCTTTAATAGAAAAAATTATCACATAAAACACTTAACAAACCTTGCTCCCATTTTATTAACTTGCATTGGGACACTAAGCTGTCAAAATTGGCCAATATGTCTTAACAGATAATCTCCTGTCAGCTATCCTCTGCAAATAATTACTATTAAGTAGATTATTATAGGTCAAAGTATATAAATATGAATAATATCACACATTATTTACTATATCCTATACAGCAATTGTGCAAAATCATTGTTTATTGGAACTAGCAAGAATATACTGTCTCTAGGGAGAAGACAAGAATAATATGTTGTGGCACTTATGAAATGAAGGAGCTTAGAAAGGAGACCCTCCTCACTCATGCAGTACCTGCTGTGTGCTGTAGTACATCACAAACATTTTCTCATAAAATCTTCACATAAAAATATTTTTTAAAAATTAATATCATTTCACTCTACAAATTAGATCAATGAGATTCTGGTCAAATACATTTACTAATATTTTTGAGCTCCTAAACTTTCTGTAACACCTCACTACTTTTTGATTATATATACATTTCTCAGTATGAGTGGTTTTTAAGAAAAACGTAACCTTTAGTTCCATCATCAGCAACTTACCAATGGTTCATTCTAGTTCCAAAAGAAAAATGGAGGATTGTTATTTCTTAATTTGGAATAAACACTATTATTCTGTACTTCATCTCCAAGAAGAGAAGAGGACTGATCGTTCTACATGCTAAATAAGTCATGAGTAATTTCCCATTCTACACTGAGATAGTTCTACAATTGAATTTTTGTATTAGGATAGAAAATTTATACAGTAGCATACCCTTTATTTTGGAATATATTTATCTTTTATTTAATTGTTTCTCATTATGTTTGACTGTTTCTATAAGCAGAAATCCCACTTTGTGTATTGAGAAAATAAAATAAGAAAATAAAATGAAAAATGTTTTCTGAATACTAAGCCCTTTAATGTTTCATTACAGTTTAGAAACTCTTATTGTTTATTCAGTGGTAATTTTCTTTAAAGCTTATAGAGCACTGCACAAGCTAATTCCCTTTGGGATGTTTGTTTTCCACTAATTAAATATTCGTATTTTAGCTCTGCTATAGTTACATATTAACAACTCACCTTTAAAATGAAAATACTCCTTATAAGTTCTGAAAGAATGAAAACCACTGTATAAGAATTAAAATCTTGTATAAAAATCACTGTATAAGGTTTAACTACCTTGGTATTGAATTCTACTTTTATGCAATAATGCCTACCCCATTATTCTGCTAGCTTAGCTCTATGAGCAGATTTTTACTTTAATAGTGTCTGTATATCATTAAACCATCTATTTACATATATTTATCTGTCTCTTGCTCTAGAATAAAAGTTCCATTGGAGTGAAAACTGTCTTATATTTTCTTCCTGTCCCTAACATATAAGCAAACACCTACTAGTCACATTGTAGGCAGTTGGAAAACATGTTACAAGAATGAATGAATGAATGTACAACTTATTTTAACACAGTCAATTGGCATACAATATACAAGCTAAGACTTTAGTCACTTTACTAAGCATGAGGAACATTTAAATAGAACTATCAGACCAGTAAAGTAGGCTAACTTTGACTCTGGTTTCACTACTACTGTTCTTTCACAACTTCATCTTATTGTGCCCCTGAGCTGCCTCCATTCTAACTTGTAAAGTAATACTAAGCAAAAAAATCTTCAAGACTCTTTATCCTTTCTTATGTATTTCTTATTTTAAACAAGTGTTCTGAGATCTATTCCCCTGGTTGCTTACTCTAAAGGAATCTTTTCCTTTCTGCCCTATTTTAGAAGATAGTATTCTTGCTCATACTAATCCCCAACTTATAGATATTAAAGAATTCTACTCACACCATTCCTAACTTGCATAGTAGGATTTCAAAGATTTAAGACTATCCTGAACTGTTATGGTGGAGCATCTTCACAGAGTTGTTGAATATTTTATGTGTCATGAGTCAAAATATAGACAGGAGCAGAATTTACTAATGCAGTTTGTTAAAAGACCATCAGACAAGTTATCGATGCAAAGGTAGATGAGGTAATACATTAGGTAAATAATATGTTACCATAACACTATTTTTACTTGGGCTTTATATTGGATTTTATTTCACTTGAATGTGTCATATCTCTTTTTAGTTAGATGATATTTCTATTATATTTCCAATCTCAAATTGATATTTATTTTGTTCATCTTAAGTGTTTTATTAGTTAACGACTTACTGTAATTTGAGTCATATTATATAATAAACCTCAGAAAACTAATTTTTGTCATATTTTCTGTTTATTCTTTATACAAAGAAAACAAGGTAGAACATTTGTTAAGAAAGTGGCATCCCAGGGTGAAGATGCAGCTCAAATCAATAAGCTCAGCAATACTTTTATGTGCAGAAATTGAGTTTCCTGTGGAGTAGTATTCCATCAGTTTTGTGCATTAAAATCAAGTTTCTTGAAAATTTCTGCAGTTTTTCAAACTTTGATAAAATAAATTCTTTCATTCTGGGAACTGAGTCATTATTGATTATGCTTTGAAAAGGAATCAAGCCATGAACAGAAGTCCAAAAAATTATCCAATGTGGAGACTTACTGAAAGCTGGAAATGTACTTCGATTTATTTCTAATATAATCTATGCCATTTAAAATTGCTGCATACTTCAGATATTCATATATTGTGAAGATAATATTAATTTACTCTTTTTGGTGAAAAATTAACTTTTAAGATTTTAGTGAGTGCAAAGCTTTATATGTTTGCTTTATATATTTGGCAGTGTGCATTTTGTGTGTGCCATGCATGTGGATGCACATGTGTAGATGTTTATTATCAACAGCTCAATCAAAACTTCTAGCAAAGTACATGGAACATAATCTAGCAATATATCGCTAGGGGACACAGAGACATAATTAGCAAATAAAGTACAGAAGACATGATAGAAAGAGACAAGAGAAGTAGACATATTGGCCGGGCTCAGTGGCTCAGCCTGTAATCCCAGTATTTTGGGAGGCTGAGGCCAGTGGATTGCCTGTGCCCGCAGGTTTGATACCAGCCCAGGCAACTTGGCAAGACCTCATTTCTACAATAAATCAAAAATTAGCTGGGCATGGTAGCGTGTACCTGTAGTTCCACTTACTTGGAAGGCTGAGGCAGAAGGATCACCAGAGACAAGCAGGTCCACACTGGGGTGGCTATGAGTGTGCCACTACACTCCAGTCTGGGCAACGGAGTAAGACTTCAACTTCCAAAAAAAAAAAAAAGAAAAGACATATTAAGGTAACTCTTCTCCATTTACTCAACAGAGCAAGGAAAAACATGGACAAGTAGACAAGTAGTAAGGACCAAGACAACAGAATAAGTAACAAAGACTAAAGGGTAGGCTATAGAGGAAAGGGAGAATTGAAAGAGACTTTCATGAAAGATCTATACCCACTGAAAACCCAGAGATGGGTGTGAGATGTCACAAGAATAGAGACTCTTTTAATATTATTGACTAATCATCACACTGACACCCTTGTAAAAAACAATTTGCAGGAAACAATTTAAGCCTTATATAAAGTGTTATTCATTCCTTATTACTCCATATGCATTAGTAAGACAATTAAGTCAGGGAGATAATAACCCATGCTCCTAAAATTGTGAGCATGGGAACAGTGCAAATATCAACTCATTCACTAGTCAGGTAAAGCTGGAGTACTATGTTTTTCATTATACAGATGAGACAATTTAAGCACAAGCAGAGTTTAGAAGAATAAAAATTTTAACTCAAGTCTCTGGTTCAAAGTCAGTGGTTTCCAAATTCCATCAAAGCAATATTTTTTGTTTAATTATGTGTCACACACACACACACACACACACACACACATATATACATATCTGGCTTCTTCACCACACAGAGCTTTACAAGAACAGAAGTTATGCATATACATTTGGCACTTTGTATCCTTGGATTCTATATCTGTAGTTCCAAATTATCCCAGATCAAAATATTTGAAAAAAAAATTTACCAATTCCAAAAAGCATACAATAAATTTGCCATGCACTGAATACTATTGAGTCAAAGTGAATGAAGTGATGTGTAGGTATTGTATTAGGTATTACAAGTAATCTAGAGATGATTTAAAGTATACAGGAGGATGTACAAAGGCTATATGAAAATATGATGCTATATATAACAGACTTGAGCATCCTAGAATTTTAATAGGAGGGGGTTCTTGTGTTTTATTCCCCAAGAATAGTGAGAAACAACTGTTGTAGGTTCCTAAGGATGCTATTACAAATTGACACAAATTTGACAACTTCGAATAGCAAGAAATTATTATCTCACTAGTCTGGAGGCCAGAAATACAAAATTATGGTGTCTGTAGGGTTGACCTTTCTCTGAAGAATCTAGGGCACAGTTCTTCCTTGTGTTTTCCTCCTTCAGGTGACTCCATATGTTTCTTAGCTTGAGGCTGCATAAATTATTTCTGTCGTCTTCTTCATATCACCTCCTCCTCTATGTTTGTGTATTCTCCTCTTCTGATTTGACCAATTTTCTTCCATGTTTCTCTATAGAGTCATTTGTCATTGAGGATTTAGGTCCACATGAATTATCCAGGATGAGTTCATCTGGAGATCCTGAATTTATGATATCTGCAAAGATTCTTTTCCCAAATATGTTTACATGCATAGGTTCTAGGAGTTCAGTACAAAGGTCAAATTACTACTTAATCAAATCAGTATCAAATTTTTGGTTTGGTATAATTGTAACTGCAATGCCATAAGGTATTTTTTACACCAATATGAAGCAACCACACTGAACTGATTTATATTTTATCTAAGTTGTTATCTTAAAAATACCAAAATGGCTACCCCAACATTTGGGAAATTCATGATGATTGTTTTACATTCAATTTAATGAAAGCACTCTGAAGTTGTCACGGTTGTAAAAAGAATGAGAAAATCTAAAATAATGATGATATTACTGTTATCCTCATTAGTGGTAGTACTGTTTTCGTTTTTTTTTTCATTAAGTAGAGAAGAACTTAGCAAGCATAGCTCCCAAAACATCACCAACTGTGGTGGAGACATTGTGTCATCAACACACTGTTTCAGCTTCCCTTAAAATTAAGCTGGGAATCCTGAGACTCATTTCTAGCCAGTGTAGTGTGATTGGAAGTAATGTAAAACATGGTCACTTCCAAACATGGTCCTGAATGACAGCCTCACAATACTTTGATACTCTCTTTCCCTTTCCCAGCAACCTTCCAACTATGGATTCCATCGGGCATCACTACCCAGAAGAGAAGTGTGGGATTTAGAGACAGGATGTTTGATTTGTTGAAGAGCCAAGGAGCATTACTGTATATTGACCCACTGTGACGTAAATGAAAGATATGTTTGTGTTCTAAGTTACTGAGATACTGAAATTTAATTATTATCACATATAACCACATCTATCTTGATGAAAGGAAATGCTTCAAGAAAAACGCTATAAAGTATAAAAATAATTTGCAATAGAATAAATAGGAAAGAATCAACATCAATAAATTGCAATCTTACTTTTAAAGAAAATACAACTTCTAAAATTATATGATTCTAATGTAATATTGACAGAAATGACAAAAATACTTTTAAAATACAGTAATATTTTATTCTGGTTGATGGTAAATGGACAAAAATAAATATTTATAAAGGGCAATTTGATGATGATATAAACATTAAAATATGTGAATATTTTGGATAGAAATATCCAGAAATGTATCAGAGGAAACAATTTGATATTTCAAAACATATATATGACTAGTATATTGAGTGCTACAGTTGCAACTTGTTAAAACAATTAAACAACAAAATGCCCACTGATGGGAAAATAATAAGCTATTGTGCATACATACTATGAAATGTTGTCCAGTTTGACTTAAAAATGTGGAACAATACTTTCAATTTTTAAGAAGACAGGATTAATTTACCCGAAAAATCAGTATATTCATATTCTATTAAGATAAAATCTGAATATACCAACATATTAACAGCAATAACTCTGGACTATGCTTTTAAAATCATGTTTTGCTTTTTTATACTTCTTTCTATTGCTTGAAAATCTTTGCATTTTTTATAGCTGGAAATAAATAGGAAAATAACTTCATAAAAAGTGAAAACATTTAATGGTTTAGATAAATCTGTAAAAGAATAACACAACATGTCACCATGTCAAATTGGCCACAAAGTGGTAACATCAGATTCTTGTGTCATCTTCCAGTGCAAAGTCATTAATTGAAAAGGCAAAAATTGATTCCACTCCTTTAGCCAACTACATTTTGGCTGAAAATAATAAACATACTTTTCCTTTTTGGTTAAGAGTACATATGCACTACTCAATTTTTGCACATTATAAATTAATGCTCTAACTTCTAAAGTGATCCTTTTAGATGAGTTTCATAGTAGTTGAGACCAAATATAACTTTTTACAAAAAGTATC
Organism: Tarsius wallacei; assembly: GCA_963574415.1. Classification (NCBI taxonomy): domain Eukaryota; kingdom Metazoa; phylum Chordata; class Mammalia; order Primates; family Tarsiidae; genus Tarsius; species Tarsius wallacei. The sequence goes on from CAUYQG010087389.1 coordinate 8,605, forward strand.
CAATTCTTTCATATTTCTAGGAAAAATATCACCTAAACAGATTGTATTAGTTTGCGTTGGCTCCTTTTATCCTGATAAGGTCTGTTTAAGTATAATTTCTTTCTTGACCACTTGTCCAAAATAGTTCTAGCTAGTATTAATCTCTATCATTCCAATTTTAAAATTCTTATGATTTGAATTTTTAATTTCTTGCATGTTTTCTCTACTAGAATGTAAAATTCGTGAAGGCAAGATGCATTCTCATTAGGTTTACCTTTGTATTCCCAAAACCTAGCACAATGTTTGGCACATAGTATTTGCATAATAAATGCCTGAGGGAAAGTTACCCTGGAATACATTTTATCTCTTTTTTTCTTTTTATTTGTATAAATTTAAAGGATGCAAGTGCAATTTTGTTACCTGAATCTATTGCATGATGGTGAAGTCTAGGCTTTTAGTGTATCCACTCAAATAATATACATTGTACTCATTAAGCAATTTCTCCTCACCTACTCTCCTCTCAATATACTCCCTTTCAAGTCTCCAGTATCTATTATTCCACACTCTATGTCCATGAACACACATCATTTAATTCCCACTTATAAATGAGTTGTTTCACTTAAGATAATAGCCTTCCATTCCATCCTCATTCCTGCAAAAGTCATGATTTTCACTCCTTTTTATGGCTGAATAACATTCCATGGTGTACATACACCACATTTTCTTTATCCAGTCATCCATTGGTGGATGCTTAGATTTATTCCATATCTTTGCCATTGTGAATAGTGCTGCAGTAAGCTATGAGTGCAGGTATCTTTTTGATATAATAATTTCCTTTTTTAAGAAAAAGTAGATAGTAGTGGAATTGCTGGATTGAATGGTAGTTCTATTTTTAGTCCTTTGAGAAATACCTATATTCTTTTCCATAGAGGCTTAAATAATTTACATTTCCACCAACAGTATAGAAGCATCCCTTTTTCTCCACATACCAACCAAAATCTGTCATTTTTTGTCTTTTTAACAATAGCCATTCTGACTGGTATAAAATGATACCTGATTGTGATTGCAATTTGCATTTCTCTAATGATTAGTGATGTCGAGCATTTTTCATGTTTGTTGGCCATCTGTAGGTCTTCTTTTGAAAAAATGTTTATTCATGTCCTTTGCTCACTTTTAATGGGGGTATTTGTTTTATTGTTGTTGTTGAGTTGTTTGAGTTACTTGTAAATTCTGGATTAGTTGACTGTTAGATGTGCAGTTTGGAAATATCTCTATTATACTAAATCACAAAACAAAAGCTACTCTGCAACAATTACTTGAATGAAAACACATTTCCATGCATTACATTTGCTCAATCTTTATAAGAATTTTTTCTAGCTAGAAGTTAATTGCTAAACCTAATCACTGGCTAATCTTTATTATTCTGCATTATCTCTAGATCTTCTCTTTGTATTCCAAGGAAAATTGGACAGTTATGACCTATCTTTACTTAAAATAGGTGGGTTACCTTTCCTCTTCCCCTGATTTAAAAGTAAACATTATTACAGATTGAAGATGAAATATGATAAAATATATTTAGCTTTATCTGATTTTTCAAAAAAGAATGCCTAAAAATATTATTTTGCTCTTAAGCTCAAAGTAAATTCATTTTACTCTAAAGATTTTGAGATTTTTACCTCATAGTCTACTTTCATTTTTGATAAAACTGATATTATATCAGCATAGAGATATTACTACTTTTTATAAAATAATTATAGGAATCTAGGTCTATACAGATAGATTTGTTCTAACTCTTGTTATTAGAATGAATTATACAAAGTAATAAAATAGCTACAGAAAAAAGTTTCATTTTACATTATGAAGATTAACATACTTTTAACAATCCATTTATTAAAACAACCATATGTCTTTATAGTATAAGAAAGAAGTGGTTTGGATACTAGTTTGCAGTAGTAATAAAAAATTCCTCAGGGAAGAATTGTAGATTAACAACATCAAATTTTAAAATGAAGATGGGCTGCAAAGTGCTGAATCTTTAATCAAAATATGCTTCTTACAAATACTAATGGGAAAATAAAATATCATTTCTTGCCAGAAAAGTGAGTTATTGCACTCACAATTCAAAGGAAATGAAAATCAGGCAATGCTGGTCGCACAAGCATAGGAAAAATTATTTAAGTAAATTTCAAGTATACTTGGAGACATACAGGTATTTGGGCCCTTAAAACAAATATGCAATGCCATAATTAAATGTTAGGGTCTGTATATATTCATTTATTTTTTTTAAAACCTAGCCCATAATAAACAGTGTTTTCATTTATGAATTAGTCCTTTTACATGTGACATGCAGATTACTACATAAGATAAATTGTTCTCTTTTATCCTCTGGTAAATGAACTTTTCAAAGCCCCTCATTAGCCTATTTTTAACACAGGCCTTCAATTAATGGGCATTCATTGACTTTTTTATTTCAGTGCTCAAGTATGTTATTTTATATTATAAAATAGAATATTATTTATGAAATACAGAAATATTACCAATTATTTAGGTTCCTAGTTATTTAATCCTTTACTTTACCATTATCTCTCAATATAAGGTGTCCTGATATCCTTTAAAAAAATGTTTAAGACCTAAACTAAATCTATTTAACATATAAGGTCCACATGTGGACTGCAAAATGTTTTTATATTTTATTAAATAGTAAACATGCCCATTTGTTCCCTAAAATCTGCTCCTGGGTCCCAAAATAAAGGTTTTGATAGTAATCAAAATATTAATATTTACAGAAAGTGTCTATGTAATGCTGATAAGGTATACACCAAATTTTTAAATTTAAGCTATGTAATTTAAATCTATCAGTCTTCTTAACCTATAATGGCACTACTGAACATCCATTTGTTCAAATCATTCTTGATTACCCTCTTTTCTTCATCTATGCAGTAATTGCAGTTGGTTTATAAAAGAAAAAAATTACAAGCCTGACCACTTTTCATTATTTACACTTTTTCCACAACATTTCAGACCAACATTATTTTTCACTTGCACAACAAAATCGCTGTCCTAAACTGGTCTCTCCACTTCTAGATTTATCACATTACAATCCACTCTCCAGATAATAGATAGCATGGACTTGAAATTTTTAAAAAGACATTAGATCACTTATATTATTAAAACACACTTCAATAACATGTCTTAGAAATTATAACAAATTCAAATTTCTTATTATTATCCTACCAGACTGAACATAACCTGGTGACTACTTATCTCTCCAGCCTTATTTCTTATTATTTTCTCATTTTCAATTAATCCGGCCATGTGTGCCTTCTTGTTATCCTGGAAACACCATTGCTTTTGTACTTTTTAAACCCTTTACCACAGACACTGGTCTCTGGTATTTTGCATAGTTCTCTTTATATGATTTATTTCTCATCCAAATGGTAACCTCTTCACGAAGCTTTTCCTGACCACCCTAACTAAAGTATCGTGTTTGGTACCTATAACATATGCCTACTTTAAAAAGCCCTTATTGCAATCTGAAAGGATGATACTTTTGTTTCATGTTTACTATAACTTTCCCCTCACTAAAAGATAATCTTCATGAAAGCAGGAGTCTTACATGGATTACCACTATATTTCTTGTACTTAAAACAGCTTGAGTTGTTGTAAGCATTTAATAGCTCTCTGTTTAATGAATTTGTCAACAGAAGTAACATATACTAATACAAATTTCCCTATGATTAGTATATGTATAACATGAAATTATTATTTTTGTGGAAATTTGTTTATATGGAGGGTCAGTTTTTTGTGTCAGTCCTGAGATATCTGTATATTATCCCTTCAGTAGATTAAGTCAGATTAAGTTTATAATTGATACGTATAGAATTGCCCTTAAGTTGACTTTAGTTTTAACATATACACTGCTTTTGTTTTTATAATTTATTGTATATTAGTATCCTACTTTATGCCTTTTCCACCAGTCAAAACAATGTCAAATTTAATGATGGCTTGTTACTAATCACCAGAGCCCCTATTTACATGTGACTTTTTGTTTTTAGCAGCAACCAAGAGGAAAAATAGGTCATATCTTAAAAGCTGAAAGGAAAGGGTATTAATATTTCATTGAGGCACACTCATTTCCTGAATGGAAGATTAAAGGAGCAGTAGTTTACAATCTATGCTGATGCACATTTCTGGGCAACAATAAGGAAAGTTATTAAAGCATTTGCAAAGTGTAGGTTGATCCCCACAATGACTTATCTTCCTAATAACAAAACAATAAAAGCTCCCACTGATCCTCTCAGAAAAACTCAATACCACCATTTGCATCTCTAGTGTCTACTTATATGGATGAGCATTAATATTTGACCTCGAGCTACTGAGTTTGTTGTTTTAATTTCCTCTTTTGCAAAATCTTCTGTCTGTTAAGCATCAGAAATGACAATGAGTTTAATCAGGCAGACTCAGAAAATCTATTATCCACATAGATGTGGGAGAAAAGAAAAGAGAAAAAGATATTGGGAAAAAATGAGAAAAAAAGAATAATAAAGCACAAAAGAAAAAGAAGAAATAGAAGTACAAAGGAAAAATGATGGTGTGATGAATCAGAGATTGCCTTGTGATTAGAAAAATCAGATAATTACACACATAACCACACTCTCCTCGTTAATGTTTAAAGTATATTTGACGAAAATTGAATTCAGAAAGGCTTCATAAATAACATTCAGCATTATTCATTCAACAAAAATTTGCCTATTCTGTTTATTGTTTCAGATTCTGGGACACCATGGTGAACTGAAAAGGTCCCTGCTCTGGGGTAGTTTATGCTATGTCTCTGGAAAGCGACAATTAAAAACAAAAAAATAAGCAGAATATAATGTCTGATAATGATGAATGTTCATTAAATACACACACACATGCAGAATGATGTGGTAGAGTGTTAAATTGTAAATATTAGCCTAGGAAGGCAGAACAATTATTTAAGATCATGACATTTTAGAAAATACTTGAATTATAAGATATCATCAGCTAAAGAAATATCAGACAAGAATTAAATAATGACAGACTTATTAACTTCTTACAGCACTCTGTAGTAGTTTTTAAAACAAAGTATATAATCATATTTCCAATATCATGAGTGTCCACAACCTATATGTACAATACTAATGTGACTATCAACAATTTGGAAAGGGGCATCATCATCTTCACAATGTAGATGATTTGATGATAACTTGGATATTTGTATTAGTCTTGTTGAGTACTGATACTGTCAATTATTTTAACAACTTCTTAATAACTCAACTTATTAAGTACCTTAAAGATGCTATAATAAGAAAATTTTAAGCTTCTAGGTCAGTCAAATTTAGATTCACATTTCAGTTTTGCAGGCTTTTCAGATGTGTATGACCATATAGAAATTATGCCATACTTCTGCATCTCAGTTTCCTTGCCCTCAAAACATGGATAATATAAATATTTCAGCTTAAAGGAGGTTAAGCAAGAAAAAGTACAGTTGGTCCTTGAACAACATGGGTGTGAACTGTACTGGACCACTTATATGTAGATTTTCTTCTGCCTCCAATACACATTGAGATACTACTCAAACAACTAAATATATGTATGAGGCTTTTTAAGAATACCATGTCATAATATAGAAAGGAAAATGGAATGTAGAAATTAATAGATTTTAATCTCAGTTCCTCAACGAGTTTGCCATTAGCTGGGCAAACCCTAATTTAACTGTCTATTCTGAAATTCAGTATAGTTGCTTTGAGATGAACAACATCTACCACTTGGAGTTGTTATTAGACTAAATGAGATAACATGTTTAGAGTACTTAGCACATAATAATTTCAAAAATTTTATAATAGCTTGATGCAATAAAATTTAGTGTAACTATGCCTACAAGAGACCTAAAAACTACTTTCAAAATTCAAACATCAACTTTATCTCAGAAAAAGATTTGAAAAACTTGTGTGAATTTTTTAATAAAAGGTCACTAAATAGTCCAGGCACGATGACTCATACCGGTAATCCCAACACAACAAGAGGACAAGGAAAGAGGACTACTTGCCCCTAGGAGTTTGAGCCCAGCCTAGGCAACATAGTGAAATCTCATCTCTACAAAAAAAAATTAAAAATTAGCAGGGCGTGGGACACACACCTGTAGTCCCAGCTACTCAGCAGGCTTAGACAGAAAGCTCACTTAAGTCCAAGAGTTTGAGGTTGCAGCGAATTGTGATTGTGCCACTGCAATTCAATCTGGGTGACAGAGTAAGACCCCAATTTTTTTAAAAATCACTAAATAAAAATGGAATTGCAAGTTCCACTAGACTAGTTAGTCTGACTTAGGCTACCTTTAAGTTTTTAGTTAGAGATAATAATTGATTAAAATATGGTAATCCTGAATTGGAAAATTTATACCTGTGTAATGCAGTAGTATATTGTTGTATATTAACTAATATCCTCAATTTAAATTAGACACATAGGTTGGATAGATTTGATATGTGAAATATCACAGAGTTTGGAAATGCATACCCTAGTTTATGTTTTAGCATTATACCTTTTAGCTATGTGATCTTGAATAAGTAGCATTATTTCCTTAAGCCTATTTTCTCAAATAGAAATGAAAAGTATAAAGGAAGCTACTTCTTAAGATAATTTTGCAAAGCAAATGAGAGTGTTTTAAAACAATTAGCTCAGTGTTTGGAATACTGTACATGTAAGAAGTGAAGAAATGTTAACCATTATTATTATCTCTATTATTTAACATTATGACAATTATTGCTAATATAATTATTACCAATATAGTAACTTTTCTCCTTCATCAGCATCTGGTAAAAAAATCTATATTGAAGATTTACTAGAATTTTCTATAAAGATATATGAAATTAATACAAATATTTTATGTTGCTTTTGATTCTAAATTGTATCTGTATCCATATATTGCTAAATAGAGATAGAATGTTTCATGGGACACTTGCTATGTGTTAGGCCATGTAAAAAAGCTAATGCTTACACTATGAAGGACTTCACAATATGGTAAATAAAGCTCTTTAATATGATGCTGTTCATTTAATTAGCAGAGTTATGAAAGAGAAGATATCAGCAGAAAAATAAAATGTGACCTATATTTTCACTATTAGGCTCAGTTAAATACTATGATTGATCCTCCTTCTGCGAACAACTAAAAACAATGGGTAAAATGTAAGCAATGGGTAAAATAGAGCAAAAAGATAGACAAGTGTATGCTTACATACACAAACAACTCCTAAAATGTTAATGAGTATTGAGCTGCCAGAGAATTAAAAGTATCCTCAGGGGCAAAAAATAAATAAATAAATAAAATGAAAAGTCAGATAATGTACAGCACTAAAATTGGCATTCATCTGAATTGCATTTAATAGACACCAATGGCCCTGAGTGTTTAATTTCTATGTTTGTTTACAAAATCTTGATGAAATTTGAAGTGGGAGAAAAATTCATAAAGCATAAGAAAACAACTTGCCATCGTTTCTAAATCTGTTTTGTGTTTCTGTAAGAGAAAATCACATATTAGGTAATTTTATATAAAAAAAAGAAATCTATTTTTCACTGTGCTGGAGGCTGAAAAAGCCAATATTGAGGTGATGACATTTGGTGAGGGACTTCTTGCTGCATCATCCCATGGCAGAAGGCAGGAGGGCAAGAAGTACAAGCTTGAGAGGAAGGGCAGAAGGGAGTTGAACTCATCCTTTTATCAGACACTCACTCCTGTGATAATGGTAATAATTCACTCTTGATGAGAGAGTCCTCATAACCAAATCACCTATTAGAGGTGCCACTTCTCAGCATTACTGCATTGAGGATTAAGTTTCCAACACAAGAATCAGACCCACAATGATTAAGATACTAGGGCTAAAAACACAAAAAATTATATAGATGTGTGTGAGTACTTACATATATTCACACATATCATATGTATATTATATGTTTACATAAATTATATAGGAGTTAAAATAGGATTAAAAATCAAGACACTTATAAAACTTTCAGATTTAGAAAAATGTATATAAAACTTGTATAGATGACATACATAATAAAAATTAAATATAATCAAAGAAAAATTGACAATAGTTTAAAAAAGAATTAACAAATTGTGAAAGAGTTCTGGAGAAGCTATCCATAATTCAGTAAATATATAAATACTACAATTAGAGATTATAACATGTGAAACATAGCATAAAATTGTTTGATATATTTCCACTTGGAATTCCAAAGAGAGAGATTCAGTGAATAAGAAAAAATATTTGAAAACATGTCTAAGAATTTTCCGGAAGAGTTGAAAGATACTAATTTTCCAATATACCAAGTCTTCCTAATCAAAATTGGAAGATATGAGAAACAATCCACACCAGGATGCATAGCAGTCTTAGTACAACTTCAGACTTCCAATACCAGAGACAGGCATGTTTCTATAAGGAGTCAGAAAAAAAAAAAAAAGGCAGATCATCTTTATAAGGACAACAATTAACAAAAGCTTAAGATTTCTTTTTTATTTAAAAGTGTGGGGAACAAGTCAGGATTGGGATCATGCATCCTTATTAATGTTGTATGATACCCTCCTCCCCTCCCCTGGTAGTGTTTTGCTATTGCCAATCTCTTTTTTGTAGTATTATGATAAATGCTCAGGGACCACCTATGAGTGAGAACATGTGGTACTCAGTTCTTTGTTTCTGTGATAGATTACCGAGTATGATATACTCTAAATCCATCCAAGTTGCTGCAAAGTCCATAATTTTGTCCTTCTGTACAACCCAGCAATCTCATCTGTGAATATACTCAGAGGAACTCAAATCATTCTACAAAAAGCATACCTGGGCATGCATGTTTATTGCAGCACTATTCACAATAGCAAAAACATGGAAGCAACCATGCTGCCCATCAAAAGTGGACTGGGTTTTTAAAAATGTGATACATATACGCAATTGGCCTGTGCACTTGGATTCTACATCAACAAAACCAGTTTCTTGGTTCTCTCCTGACTAGGTTCTAAATGACTCGTTTTTATTTTTACTTCAACTTTGTTCAACCCTTGGGAGTCATTAGGCTGAAGCCAAATAAAGGGACAATTGAAACTGCCATTTACTAGCTGTGAAACCACGGGCAACTTGTTTAACCTCTGACTCTCTGTTTCGCTTCATCTTAGAAGGCTATCACTAACTTACATGATACTGGGTGAGACACTTAATCATCCTCAGTTTCCTCACCTCTAAAATTAAGTGGGTGGACTTGTCTTTGATAGATAATCCTTGACAATTCCATCTAAATCTAACATTTTCATTCATTAACAGATATTTGTAAAAAACCATGCCAATGATAAAAGTTTGTCAACCAAATACAACCCACTTATGATACTGGAAGTTTAATGAAAAGGATCTGTATTACTTATGCTGTTCTACTTTAGATTTTATGGCTTTTGTCTATATCTTAATCTTCAAAATATTTTTTTGCTACCAAAACAAGTAAAAACAAGATTTGTAAGTAAACAACATTCACTTCATATTGACACAACACTTAATTTCTGTGTTCATCAATTCACAGATTGCCTATGACAATAAATGCACTTCCTATACTTGGCATCCGACACAAGGATGGACACAGTTTATTGAACTGGTATAAACAAAAAATTTAGAACAACAGGTTCTTTGAGGGGAAAAAAACTGACTTCGTGGGAGATCTTTGCTTTGCAGGGAAAAGAAAGAACATATTGAATTATTTTAGTTATTATTGCTGCATAACAAAACAGTCTAAAGTCTAGTGTCTTAAAACGATGATTTTTTAAAAGTTTCTCACTATTCTCTGGGTTGGTAATCTTGAAGGTCCTTACTCTGGTCTCACCTGGGGTCACTTGTGTGGCTGCAGTCATGTGATAGTTCAACTGAGGAGAGCTTAGTTCACATTTGACCATGACTGCTATTCTTGCCCTGTCCTCTCTGGATGATCTTTGACCTCTACAGCATGATAATCAAAGGTTCCACGACAGTGAGATCGGAAGCTACGAGGTCTCTTACAGCCTTGGTGGAATCTGTAGTGTCCCTACTGCCGCGTTTGGTTGGTCAAAGCAAGTCAGAAGTCTGTCTTACATATGAAAAGGTGAAGAAATAGATTCCACCTCTTGATGACAGGAGCATTGAAGTCACACTGCAAAAGGGCCTGGAGTCAGGGAGGAATAATTTATTGTCACAATCTGCCATACCAGTCTATCATTTCCATGAAGATAATTTAGAGAAATCTCTTTTATCCTCATGATCTTAACATCTCTGATGTTAAATATTGTGTTAAAAGATGGAGAGTTCTCATGATTATCTAAACTTAAAGAGAAAAATATGGAGAATTTTTGAAAAGTAACTGCTTTCCAGATGTGTGCCTGTTCTTCGTTAAACATTAGCTCTTTAAAGGTAAGTATATGGTCTGTGGGAATTGACTAATGATTCTTAGTATTTGAAATGGAATTTCCTTTTAATTTCCTTCAAGATAGTAATTGACTACAAAATTCTTAGATATCTTATCAAAATCATCCCACCTTTATTAAAAAAAGACCAAATATTTAACATATTAGAAGTTTATTAATTATAAAAAGGTTGAAAGCTAAAGAAAGGACAATTGTATTGCAAGTTATTGGTTTACAAGGAGAAATTATGAGCTCTTCCAGTTCATCTGAACTCAGAACGCTATCAATAAAGAGGTCAGCAGACCTTGACGTATCAATAGTGGGTATTTTAAGACATGCTAAATCTAGAACAGGAGCCCATCAAAAGTGAACTGATTAAAAAAAGTGGTACATATACATGATGGAATATTATGCAGCAATACAGAAGGACAAAATTATGGACTTCACAGCAACTTGGATGGACTTAGCGCCTACCATACTCAGTGATCTAGCACAGAAACAAAGAACTGAGTACCACATGTTCTAACTTGTAGGTGGATCCTGAACAATTATCATAATACTTACAAAAGGGATTGGCAGTAGTGGGAAACTACCAGGGGAGGGGCACCCTTCATCAGTAAGGGTACCTGATCTCAAACCAGGTGATATGGGGACCAAAGTGAGGCCCAAACTTGACCTGTATAATGACCATTTGTATACCTAACCCTGAATTGTACTCCACATCTTTAAAAAAAATTCTAGAACAGGAACTCATAGAGCCAGTTGACAGGAAACATAAGCACTCCTGCACATGTCAGGTCCCACCACTCTTTCTTCATTGCTCATCCTTCCGTCTGTATCATAGGATGGCCTGAAGTCCACAGAAGTGTCACAAGTGATCTCCCACTTGGGGATCTCATTTCTTCCATGACAGCTCTCTTGCGGTTGGTGTTCAGTACCTGGGGAGCTGCTGGAGGATGGCACCTCCACATGTGATGCCTCCAGGGAAGTGGCCACTCTGATCATCCTCATCCTGCCATGCTCCAAGTGCCAACATGTCACTCTATGCCCCTTTGTCCTACAGTGCATGAGACCGTGCTCTGTTTCTGGTGATCTCCATTTTGTGCCACAGTTTTCCACCTGGGCTCCTAGACATCACTGCCTATACTTACATGCTTTACAAAACACTTCATGGATTTGTGAAGCACCTTCAATCTCTGCCTGTGTTAATTCTCCCCAGAGTATTTGTACTTGATCCATGAGGATGGCATAGGACAATCAAGCCAGGCTGTATTTCCTCAGCTGCGAATGAGACATGCCAAGACATACCTGACGTTTAGATTAGGCTCAGCCAGGCTTCAAGCACATGACACCATGAAATCTGTTAACATTAATACTTGATTTTCAGGGTTTCCCAGAGAAGAAGTTCAAATTCTAGAATGTCTGGTTTGAAATGATGTGAATAGTAATCCTACCTCATCCCCCAATATTCTGGAACTTTCCTTTGAAAGAACTTTGTAGAAGTGTTTTGGAGGAACAGCACAGTGTGGTGAAGAGTTTGGAGTCAGACTAGTCTGAGTTCAAATCCTCACCCTGTCTCAAGTTAGCATTGTATTTTAAGTCTTGTATTTCTCATCTGGAAAATGATGATACAATCTAACTGTAGGATTATTTGTGTGTACAATGTCCAGCACACTATCTAACAGGAAGTAGGAGGCTTTTGACACACAAGAAAGCTAGCACTGTTTTGCAATCTACAGGCCTAGTTTGGGCCTAAAAGAAGTTGTCCTTTATGATGATGATGATGATGCAAAATGGTAATCTGTACAGGTCATAATATTATCTGGAAATGTTAAGTTGGATATTATTTAAATTCTTGTTTATTATTGTTATTAGAGGGAGTGATGGAGGACAAGAACTATGAACTAGGACAAGATGTCTCTTCCATGAACGTGCTCTAAAAGTAGAGAATGCTACCTTTTCTACTTTTAGAAAAACAGCCGTTAGAGCTCACTCGACAAACATTTATTGAACAATAATGAGGAAAGACTCACAGTGCTAGGTGCTAGGGACAGAGCTGAGAAGAAGACACACCTAATCCCTGCCCATGTGGAAGGGAGGCAAACAACACACATGAGGCTGAGATCTGAGACAAAGAAAAGCATTCTAAATGGGGAGATGGCGGCCTCTCTAAGAAAGTGCCATTTAGCCTAAGACTTGAAGAATGAGAAGAAGCTGGCAATATAAAGACTGGTAGTGCCAGACTGGGGGAAGACAGTCAATGCAAAATTCCAGGAAGAAAGAGCTGGACTTAGAGAACAAGGGAGTAGACTATGAAACACTTCGTCTGGAGACGAAGGCAGGAGGGGAGGCAGAACTTGTGCTTGGTACACTAAAGAAGGCGTTGTCTTGTGTTGTTGAGAAGGCCAGCTTACATTGCAAGGGCTTCAAAGTGGAGGAGTCTTATGACCCACTGTACACCGATTGCTACTCCATATCCAAGACCCCCGAGACTGTGACATTCTCCATCACCCCACGAGCCTGTTTGATCTTCCCAAAGACTTTTTAACTGAGATCTCTCCTACTTATAGCCAGTGTTTACATGGGCTGCCTTTGCTTGCAAAAATAAGAAATACTATATTTTGAGAAAGAGGAGGCAATGTGATTGTCAAGCCTTCCCTGGTCCTAAGTTGACTTCCTTGCCTTGTGTGCAAATCAGAGAATCCACTGACTTTTCTTCCAGCTGCCAATTCCCAGGATTTCTTTGCTTCTTTTTTGAAATATTTATTGTCAAACCTAGATGATGGGTATGATCTGATCACTACAGCTTTTCCCCTCGAAGCACAAAGAAATGTTTACATGCCTTGTTCCTAGTCACAATGATTGACCACTAACGAAGGTGAGGAGGAGGTAGAAGAGGAACCTCAACAAATGTGGATGGTTCCCCTCTGGGGATCTCTTGTTTGTAGCCCTTTTGCTCTTCTGAGGTGCTGGGCTGGTCCAGTGAGCTGTGTCTCTAGATTTTATTATTTTATTAATGAGTTCACCATTCTCCCTCCTTATCCTAGTAAACCCCCATAATCTGCCTTTTTGCAATAGTACATGGACCTGATGGGAAAGCTTTGACTTGAGAACTAAAATCACTCTGTTTAAGTCCAGCTCCACCTCAGAGTGCTGGTTTGAAGTGGGCTATGTGTCAACCATTTTGAGAATATTTCCTCATTTGGAAACCAGCATTGTAATTTCTACTCCTGCACTTCACAGAGTTTGGGTAAAGAATATATGAAAGCCAGTCTCTCTCTCTCTCTCTCTCCTATCTACTTAAGTTTAAAAAAAAAAAAAACTCAGGAAGATTTAAATAAAAATCCTAAAGCACATCATATCTTTACAATGGAAAAAGAATAAAAAACTGCTTAAGTATTCAAATATTATTTACTTATTACAATATTACTTATAATAAAAATAATCAGATAATCAACAATCCAATATATGATCAATCTTTCTGGCAGATAGAAAAGATTATTAATATCTATTTTGGAGGACAGCATAAAGTAAATGGAAAATAGAATAGTATCAAAAATAGGCTGTGCTAGTAAGTACATTTTTAAAATAAACTCTAGGCTTTTATATCATAATAACTATTAAAAATATCTCAGATGTTATGGCATTATTCAGATTTAAGTCAGAAGCCATGCTTTTTTTCCTTTGATAATACTAGAAAATGAATTCTGACTAATGTCACCTTAGTTATAAGACCTTTGTGACTGTTTTTTCATCATTAGATTTGCTCCTGATGAAACTGCTAATATTATCAGAGTTTTTTGTTGAATATAACAACAATTACTGTTATGATTGGGAAAGTTATTAATGGCATACACGACCTGCCCAAGGGCTAGGAAATTGAAAATGAGTTGTTTACTTTTACATCCTGTTCACCAAGGATTTTGAATGACATGCTATTAATTTTATGAAATAGAAAATGTCTAATGCAATCAATTGTAACTAGCCTTCCTCACAATAGGATTATATCCTATCTAGGTCAGATAACAAAATTACTCAAAAAGTGTTATATGAAGTCATTTTAAGGTGTTTCTCTTTAGTCATCTGAAATGTTCACATTCAGGAGTTGTGCAAAAATGGAACTTGATGGTAGACTGAAAAGGGAGAGTGAGGATGTTGGATGAAAATCAGCCCAACTCAAGCTCTGAACTAACCATTGGCATGCTAGCAAGAGTATACTGGGAGAACATCAACCCTGACTATCTTCTCTCTCAAGAATTAAGGACAGGGGTCCTCTCTTATCCCCATCCTTTCTTTTGATCTCTAGGCAGTAGGCAAATAAAAAGCAGTTCCACTCTCTCATTGCTAGACAGTAGAAAACCTACTGTATTAAAGGTGTGGACTTCAGAAGGGTGAGTGTAGATGGACCAGAGAACAGTGACTAGCACATCACAGGATGAGCTGTTGTGCCTCAACAGACTGTGTGATCAGAGATGTACATTCCTGGCCTGGGGTATCTTTTTCTACCTAGAACTTTCCTGCGCTTTTTGTCATGGTCTTCCTCAAATATCATTTTTTCTGTGAAACTTTTTCATACAACGCCCCCCATCTCCTCAAATAATGTAAGGTTCTTAGATTCTGCTTCCATTGTGTGTAATTCAGTGGCGTCAATCGCATTTTAACATGATCAGCTAATGTTGTTCCATAGGGCATTTTTGACCCCAGCAAAAACCAGGCTGTGTGGAGACATTTTTGGTTGTCACATCTAAGAAGAAGGCTGCTTGCTCCCAGCATCCAGTGGGTAGAGGCCAAGGATACTACTAAACACCTTACATAATACAGCACTCCACAGCAAAGAGTTATGCTGCTCAGGAAGTCAGTAGTGCTGAGGTTGAGAAATACTAAAATAGACCTTTAAAAAATTTGTCATTGTGTTTTATGTTTCACTCAAGATGTTAATTTTTAACCTCTCTCAATTTTCCTGATATATTGACTTTAATTTAATTAAGAGGATAGATTTTTTTTTTTTAATTTTTTTTTTTTTTAAATTTTATTTTATTTTATTATGTTATTGTGGGGTACAGTTAGGGGTTAGGCATACAAAAATATTTCGTTCAGGTACCCTTGTTGATAAGAGGTGTCTCCCCATCCTCAGATAGATACCCACCACCATTAAT
>CAUYQG010087395.1:0-15833 GCA_963574415.1 Tarsius wallacei
TATTGTAGAGATGAGGTCTTGCTTGCCCAGGCGGGTCTCGAACCCGCAGGCTCAGGCAATCCACTCACCTCAGCCTCCCAAAGGCGCGGGATTACAGGCTGAGCCACCGAGCCCGGCCTGGCTGAAATTGTTTATCTTGACTGGGCACAGTGGTTCGGCCTGTAATTCCAGAACTTTGGAAGGTGGAGGCAAGAGGACTGCTTGAGCTCAGGGGTTCAAGACCAGCCTGGGCAACTTGGTGAGATCTCGTCTCTACAATAAATCACAAAAACTAGCCAGGCATGATGGTGTTCATCTGTAGTTCCAGTTACTTGGAAGGCTGAGGTGGAAGGATTGCCTAAGCCCAGCACGTTGAGGTTGCAGTAGCTGTGAGCATGCCACTGCACTCCAGTCTAGGTGACGAGTGAGTCTTCAACTCATAAAAAAAGAAAGAAAGAAATTGTCTATCATCAAGGACTTTGAATATTGGACTCCAGTCCATTCTAGGTTGTAGTGTTTCTGCTGAGCTGTCTGCTACTATTCTGATTGGTTTTCCCTGGTAGATAGTCTGACCTTTCTCTCTTGCTGCCTTTAGGATTTTTTCTTTTGTACCTTTTTGCACCTACTTTGTGTAGGTGAATTACTATGTGCCTTGGGGTTGGTCTTCTCATTTGATGTCTTGTGTGGGTTCTCTGTATCTCTTGTGTTTGGATGGTCACACCTCTGGAGACATGGGGAAAGTTTTCTTAGATAACCTCCTGGAATATTTGCTCCAAGGTGTTCTCAGTTTCCCTTTCTTCTTCTGGGATACCAATCAGGTGTAGGTTCATCTTCTTGATATAATTGCACATCTCTTGGAGGCTTTGTTCTTTCTTTCTGTGTTTTCTGTCTATGTTTCTTACAGATCAGGTTAATTCCATGTTTTGGTCTTCAAAATCTGAAGATTCTTTCTTCTGCCTGATTAGTCTTCTCTCCGTGTTTGTCATCTTGTTATTTATTTCTTGGGTGAAATTTTTTATGGCCAAAATCTCTGCTACAAGTTCTTTCTGTGTTTCATCTTGTCTTTCTTGAATTGTTTCATTTTTTCCATTATTTCTCTAATCCCTGTTGTATTCTGGGGTCAGTTATTGGTGACTTCCATTGTTGGGCTCTGAGGTCTGATTTTTCTGGCATTTCTCTTTATTACACTGGAAATTACTGGTGTTCTTCCATTGATTTTTCCTCTATTGTGACAGATCTCTTTCTTTTCTTTTTAGTTCCATTATTCAGTGGCAGTGGGAGAGGCTTTCACTCCTGATGTTTGCTCAGCCCTCTATTCTTTACTGATCAGGGCTCTGAATTTGTTCTATTTTGAAACAGGGCTGTGGCTGGGAAGCTTTTCTGTCTCTTGTAACTTGAGAGTCGAATAAGGTAGAGGATGGGGGCTAGGATTCAGAAACTACTTGCATATTACACTGTTTACTGATTGTGGTATGGGTTCCCGATACCCACTCCCTACCACCACTCTATATGCCAATGCAATGGGTACATGTGTGAGTCCAAGATACAGTAATAACAATGAAGAGAACAGAGAAAAGTAGAATGAAATAAGATGGACAAAACATTTTTTTAAATGAAAAAATAAACACAGAACAATGAAAGCAGAAACCAAAGCAAAGAAAAGTGAGCACACAAACACATACCCCCAAACAAACTGGAATAACAACAAAACAAAATGAAAACAACAACAACAACAAAAGGAAAACCAAACATACACCCACATGCCCAACACAAAATAAACGGTGAAGAAAAAGAGAAAGAAATTTTAAAAAGAAGAAAAAGAAAGGGGAGAAAAATAAGAATTCAAATAGAAACCTCACACATATATTCACACACACATGTAACTAAAAAAAAAAGAAGAAAAAAAAACAAAAGCATACTAACCAAAAAAAAAAAAACAACTCTGAAAGATGAACACTCAATCATTCATGTACACATAAACAGAAAAAGAAAAAAGAAAAAAGGGGGTGGTATGCTGATTGAGCCCTCACATACACATTCGTGCACGAAGGAAAAGTATACAAATATTTTAAAAAACTAACAGACAGGAAAAAACCTGCTCTCTTGTGGCGGGTTCTATAATTATTCCTCTCAGCTGCTTCTCTACTGTCTCCTGCAGAGCTTTGGCTTCATTCACAGTCTCTCCAGTGTCTGGCCCAGGGAAGGAGAAGGGGGCAGTGGGGGTGTGTGGGGCTTCAGCCCTTCCGTTCACTGTCCTATTGTCAGGGAGATACCATCCAGTGGGAGGTGTGGGATTGTCTCTTCCCCAGGTACTGTCAGGGTGAGGGGAAGCCCCAGCTAGGCTTCTTCTGGAGTAGAGTCCTCCTATTGTGGCTGATGTTCCACTCCACCTGGGTTCATCCCTTTCAGTTGTGCCCCAAGTATGTGGGTCTGATGTTACTGGGGAAGAGGGGATTGAGTCAGTCCCACACTCACCACTGATCTCTTTGGAGGTCTTTCTCGCCCTTTTCTGGTCACACTCCTGTCTCGTGACTGAATCAGGGTAGGGGATGGGGTGCCTGAGACTCAGCACTCATCCTGTCCCTCCAGAGCTTGTGCTTTCAGGATATTCCCTCTGGGTCATGATCAACCCCCGAGCAGTTAATCTACCAGTCACAGAGATCAGGTCTGTTGCTCTATTGTGAGCAAGCTGGAGCACTTTCTTGCCCAGTTTTCAAGATGGTGGGCAGGGTGCCTCTTTCATCTTCTCCAGTGGGGATATGCCTCTGGGCTCCCTCACAGTTCTCCCCCTGCAGCCCTTGCTGCCAGTGTCTAGCCAGGTGCTACAGTGTTGAGGAAGATCGTGGAGCTGGCAGTCTCTCCTGCTGCAGTGGTGAAGCAGAGCCTGGAGCCGGCTGTCTCTCCCGGCAGCTTCTTCCTGGGAAGGGCTCTGTTGGTTTAAAAATAAATGATGCTCTGCTTCTGTGCCCTAAGAAGGACTAGGAACCAAGCAGATCAGCTGCAACATCAGTCACTTCACCAGGAGAGCCCTGGCCACTTGCTCCCAAACCCCCACTCAGTTTCTTCCAGCAGCTTCTTCTGGGGAACGGCTTTGTCGATTTAAAAAAAAAAATGACACTCAGCTTTTGTGCCCTGGGATGCACTAGGGTCCAAACATAGCCGCTGAGGCACCAGCCATTTCACCAGGAGAGTCCTGGCCACTTGCTCCCAAGTCCCCACTCAGTCAGCTACTCACACACCCACTTATTCACAGACATGTAGGCAAAATGTTCCATATACTCACTCACTCACATTGGGACTCACATAGTCCAACTGGCTCTGCCACCATCTTCCTCTCCCGCCCAAAGATTTTTCTAAAGTACATGTTTGACTAAGTGATTTGTCTACTTATTCCCATAGTATCAATTATGACAACATATCCTAACTTCCCACTGCATGTTTACATTCAGCAACACACCATAATTCTACAAAGGGGCTGTGTTTTCTTTAATATTCTATACCTAATATTATAAGGCTGAATCAGAGTAGATGTTCATAAGTTAAATAAATGAATAAATTAAAAGTCTTTGTACTTTTCATATGCAATCAGACCCACCTGTCACCTAGATCTTTAAAGAGAAGTCTTTCTGAGTCTATTAATATATATATAAGATATATATATATATAGTGTGTGTATATATACATGCACACACTTGTTTTTATCATTCTATGGTAATTAATATGGGCAATTATGTATATATACTTATTTTTATCATTCTATGGTAATTAATATGGGCAATTTAATATATATACACTTATTTTTTTATCATTCTATGGTAACTAATATGGGCAATTTGTTCTTTACTTTTCATTTGTTAGTTTACCATTTAATAAGTTATTCCTACTTCATACTAAAAGTTTGTTCTTCCAAATGTTTAAAGAAAGAAAGAAAGAAAAAGAGAAAGAAAGAAAGACTAAATAAAAAAAATTGAACAATTTACATACACTTACATGCATATTATACCTACCAAAATACTACATACAGTAATCGCATATAGTAATATGCAATGATTATTTGTTTAGTAATCACTGTAACTAATAAAATCTTACCATATTTTAAAATTTATTCAATTACTATTTAAGTAGAGGTTCATTTACAAATTTATATAGAAAATTCTACACAACAGGACAAGTTTACAACTACTATACACAGCCCCCTCTAATCTACCAGGTGCCCATCCCCTATCTCAAAACACACACACACAGTATGACATAAAATATCATCTTTTCCCACAAGATCTCATAATTTAAAGAAAACAATTAACCATAAAGTTACGATGGGGAGAAGTGCACATCTGAAGGGTATTTTTCATTTATATGCTAAGGGAATGTTTGATGGCTGATTTAGCATAGATGTTGAAACTCTATTAGAAATATGAATAGCCCTCTTCTTAATCAAGAGAATCAAATGGAATGATGTGGTTAAACCATGGAAGGAAACAGCTGTTCTTATAACTTAAAATTTTTAATGGCACACTATTTATAACTCATTGCCAAACTCTGAGAAGAGCAATGAAATGGTTGTAAAGCACATTGGGTTTCTTGAAAATAAGACTTGCATTATCACAAGACATAATTAAAAAGACAGCAACATGTGAAAAGGTGTCTAAAATCTAATTTCAGGAGAAATACTGTTCTTTCATTATCTTAGCAAAATATTAGTAGCCCCTGCTGATTTGCACACTAAGCCAGAATTTTCCAGAAATGAAGCATTTCTTGAACTTATTCTTCAAAATAATGAGTTGGGAGAGGGCATGCTAGTCAGAAGCTTATAGCAGCAACAGACAAAGAAAAAGAATTCATAGAATATTGTGGTTCTGAAAGAAATTGATGATATTCAATCTTCTAAGACAATTTCTACTAACAAAAGAAAACATTTCACAGTGTCTGTCAAACAACAGATAATAGTTTAGAAACACACATAACATATACTTCCTCAAAAATAAGTATAGATCTTTTATCAAATTCTACAGCAATCATTTTATAGGATTTTGTTTGAATTGTACTTCACTCAGAATTGCACATTTGCCATCATATACTTCTACCTTCACATACAAAAACAAACATTTTCAGAAGAGAAACATTCACTTTGAATAATGACTTCCTTTCATTTTTTATTTTGTCATTTCAATTTTTTGATACTTTCCAAGGGAGAAAATGTTTACTTGAATTTACCAAGAGATACAAATGGTTGAAATAAGAGAAATGGGTTTCTTTTCAGCGACTAGTTGATTAGCAAGCATGATCCTTCTGAATCTCCCATGTCTACCGTAGCCCTGATGTAACTGTTACCTTTGAACATTTTTAATTACTAGAGCACAATTGTAACTACAATGCAAAGCGATTGGTTATGACTTTTCAAAGGCAAAAACGTGAATTCCAAATATAAACCTAAACATTCAATAATTTTTTAATAGTATAATTCTCTTTGTTCCCACAAATACAAAAACGAAACCTTATTTAAACTTGGTTTTCATCACAAAATTATATCTGCAGGAATGTGAAAGTAAGCATAAAAAGAAAGTAAATGAAGGTGAAACAGGGGACATTCAGAGTGAATATACAGTGTGAAAACTACAGAAGTAGGACCAGTGCCTTGGGTAAGAATTCTCACTATTACCTAGAAGCCAGGTGAACCTATAAAAAATTCTGTGCCTTATTTTCCTTTTTGCACAGCCATATTAAGTAAGTCTTATAGAGAGAGCTTACTTTCCCTTCTGTCTGAACCAGGACTCCGAAATTTAACCCTACACGTACAAGAACACAAGAGGTTCAATGTAAACTTTTTGTGTGTAATTATTAACTCCATTACTTATTTCTTATGCAACTTGGGCAAAAAATTCATTTGTGTCTTAGTCTCATCAGCAGAAAATAAGAATAAAAAAATGCACGTATATAAGTACAATGCAGTAGTTAAGGGCACAGATTCTGGAGTTCAACTGCTTGGATTTAAATCCTGGCTCTGGTATTACCTGTGTTAACTTGAATAGGCTACTTAACCTCTCTGCAATTGAGGGTTTTTTTCCCTTCATGTGAAAAATGAATAATAATCTTTTTTATTTTTTATTTTATTATAGAGATATGGGGTTCAAGTCAGGATTAGCTACACAAGTAGGCTGTATGCAGGTGAATAATAATCTTTATAAAGTGGAGATATTATAGATATTTTATTAAATCTGTAACATTTTAAACTGACGCTTGTTATATAAGAAGTATTTAATAAATATTAGTTGCTATTATTGTTATTATTACTATTACTGGCTTTATTGTTGAAATTTCTCAGGGAACCTCCAACAAATAAATCCTTTATCCATAGATAAAGAAATGAAACAGAGAGTTACTATGGAGGACAAAATATTGCTTTAATTGTTAGCTTTTGGCCTGGGGCTTACTAACTATGCTGAACAATATAATTAGGCTAATTTACAATTCCACCACCTCCCCCACCCCACAGCAACTTCCACAGGAGGCAAACCCCGCACAAACTTATGAGATGGAGAAGAAGAGAATGTGTGCCTTCTGCAGCCAGGATCCCTTTCAAGAGGAAGAAAAGAGTGTAGCTGAGGTGAAGCCCAATAATTCTTCTCAAATTGCCTCTATGAAAAGTCATTCAACCTTCCCAAGGGCAAAATGAGTGAAGAGTATGGGCAAACCCTAAGTTACAACAATTGAGTTCCATTCATAGAAAGAAAACAAGATGAGGAAGGAATCTTCCTAAATAACATCATTATCATCATCATCATCATCATCATTCCTACTACCACCAAGAGTGCTTCTTTTTAGTGGTGTTCAGGATAGGGCACTTCCCTCTTCCTCAATAGCTTTTTAAAATTATTCTTATTCCTTATATTCGTGTGTGTATTATAACTACGTCCTAGAAAACTTAAATGTCTCTAGTGTCTTAGTCATGTGGTAAGCCCCCTTTTAACTTATGTGCTTGCCATTATAAATTAGATTGGAAGTTGTCACCATTTATAAATATTTTTTAATATAGAGTTAATCTTTCTTATGCCAGGCCAACCAATTTGCCTTTTGCTGTACTGAAACAGGGATGTGATCATAATCATGTGTCCAGATTGTTGGAAAGGAGCTTTCTACCTACTCTTGGCAAATGTCATGGATAGAATTCACCTTGTTTGGGGGTAAAGGGTGATAATAAAACCAAAAAGAATCTGAAAAATAACGACGTAGGTTAAAATAAAGGGACATTTACTAACAATGAACAACCCCCAAATAAATTAGAGAAACTATTCCATTCACAATAGCATCAAAAATGAATTGCATAGGAAGGCATTTAGTGAAAGAAGTACAAGGCATATACAATGAAAACTATAAAACACCATAAAAGGAAATTAAAGAAAATTTAAATAAATGGAAAGATGCCCTGTGTCCTTGTATTAGAACATTTAATATTGTTAAGGTAGCGATATTCCCCAAATAGTCTACAGATTAAAAACAATCACTGTCAAAATCCCAGTTGGTTTTTTTAATCAGAAATTGACAAGTTAATCCTAAAATTTATATAGAAATTAAGAAATCAAGAATAGTTAAAAAAATTGAAAAAGAAAAGCAAAGTAGAAGGATTCATAGTTGTGAATTTCAACGCTTACTATAAAGCTACAATAATCTAGACAATGTGGTCAGGGCAAAAGGATAGATATAGAGAACAGTGAAATAAAATGAAGTGCCCAGGAGTAGTTCCTCACATTTGTGGTCAATTAATTTTTAATAAAGATGCCAAGAAAATTCAATGGAACAGAAATAGGCTTTTCAAAAATCAGTCCTTGAACAATTGGATGTCCATATGCAAAAAAGATGAATTTGGACAAAGTAAAAACCCAATTTAAAAATGGGCGAAGCATTTGAATAAACATCTCTCCAAAGAGGACATAAAAATGACTAATAAGCATATAAAAAGATGCTCAACATCATTAGCTATCAGGAATTTCAAATCAAAACCATGGAAGATACTATTTTTACCCACTATGATGTCTATAATAAAAAAGACAAACAATTACAAATATTGGCAAGAATATGGGAATATTGGAATTCTCCTCTCTTGCTAGTGGGAATGTAAAATATAAGCCACTTTGAAAAATAGTTTGGCAGTTTCTTAAAATGTTCAACATCAATTTAAAATTTAACCCAGCAATTCTCCTCCTAAGTATATGAAAATGTAGGTTCACACAAATGCATGAAAATAATTATAGAAGCATTATTCAAAATTGTTAAAATTTGAAATAATCCAATTGTCTATCAATTGGAAAATGGATAAACAATGTCTTGTATATCTATACAAATAGAATACTACTTGACAATAAACATAGAACAAAGTACAGATACAACATGGATGAACTGCAAAAACATTATGCTTAGGGAAAAAGTCCAGACACAAAGAAACACACATTGCATGATTCCATTTATATAAAATGCCCACAAAAGATCAATCTATATAGAGAAATAATTGATTAGCAATTGTCTGGGGCTGTGACTGGAGAAACGACTGTAAGTAGGCATGAAAATTCTCTTTAAGGTGATGTAAGGGTTCTAAAATTCGATTATGGTGGTATTTATATGACTTTAAAAATATAAAACCTCACTGAACTGTAAATATAAAAATTGTAAATTTTATGATTTATAAGTTATTTCTTAATAAAATTGTTACAAAAAAGAAAAAGTCAGTTTCTAAAGATGAAATAAACATACTTTTGAAAGTTATATCCTTTGTTCATATTTACTCAGTGATTAAAATTTATTAAGCAGTTTCATATCTTTTATTGCTTTTTTCTTTACAACAGTTTCATGTAGTAAAAATTATATCTGTTTTACAGAGGAAACAGACTCAAAGAAGTAAATTTATCTTCCATGGCCTTCCATGGTAGGGTGCACTAAAACCAAACCTAATTTTTTAAAAACTCAAGTCATCTAATATCTTGTTAGTGAAGGTTGTTCAATAGCCCAAATGCAATAGGAGTTTGTTTTCTCCATATAAGCATACAAAGCAAGTGATTCTGGTCAGAGGTTCAGAGAACCAGACTCCTTTTATCTTGTGGTTTTACTATTGCCCTTGGAGGACCTCATCCTCACTTCATTTGTTGGCAACAGGGAAAAGAAAGCACTGAAGAATTTCATCTAAAAGGCTTTGCCTGGAGAGGACATGTCATTGTCTCCTCACATGCCATTGGCCAGAAGTTAGTTAAGTGCAGAGGCAGCTGAAAAGTCTAGATTACAGGTGGGTCATGAAAGAGGAAAATAATGGATTTTGGAGAAAAACTAGTCATCTCTACTATGGAAATGTAACAGTTAGGAAAATGTGCTTGCTACTTGTGATTTGAAATGGCAAGTTCAAAGTCAGATGTATTTAATGCATTCTCATATTCTTGTAGTACTAACTTAGGATATAATTTCACTAAAAAGAAGTAGTCAGAGAGAAATTTAAATTTTTAAGTTTCTAACTGTGCTTGCTGCAAATAGGAATCAAATCAAGTTCCTTTTTCAATTTCCTTAGTAACAGGGAGTTATATTGTTCTGCGCTGACAGTGCTCAAGCACTGACCGAATCATCACTTTCCACTTCACAGTTCAGCTCTGTCATTTATAACCTATACAATATGGACATGTTGTTTAATACCTTTGAGTTTCAGATTCTCCACCTGCAGGAAAGGAATAATATGCACAAGCCTTCAAGAGTTATCGGGAAGATTAAACTTCCTAGAACATTAACTGATAGTAGATATTTACTCAGTGTTACTTTTCATCTGCCCTTCCCTACAAGGTCCTATAAGACTCTATTAGTCTGTGTTTTGGTGATAAAAGTTCTAAAACAATTTATTTCCTTTATTCTCTCAGCATACTCTTTCAGATATAACTTATTTTATTAATATGCATGATAATAATATATATTTTCTCTCTTCTTTTCTGTCCCTTCTCCCTTTGAGTAATTAAATCATTACATATCTCATTCTGCACACTCCAAAATAACAGTTTCAATCATATCACATCACATATGAGTCTTGCTGAAAAGATTGACACATGGTCATTTGAGCGTAACTCTTCTACTCAAGTCAGATTTCTGACTGATAGGTGTGTGACTACTCATTTTGAGTTTCTTGTTGTTTGCAGACAGCTTCTCTCCCTCATTTCATTGATGCAAGAAGAATATATTAGTTTTCTGTGCCACAGCCTTCACTAGCTTCAACTGTACTCCCAAGAGAAATGTCAGAATGAAACCTTTGCTTTCCATTGCATAAGCTGACAGCAGCAACATTAGTGAAATACAACTCCTTATTAGATTAAAAAAAGAAAGGTGATAATAGATGCTTATGGAAAAGTTTTATTTATTTTTTAAAATTTGGTTTTACAAAATTTCTTAATTGGCACATGAAATAGTGAATAATTACACATGAATAGTGAGAAATCAATCTGGAGCAAAATCAGTGGCACAAATCAGTGGTCCCTAAACACTGAAACCTTATCAAATATGTAAAAAATGTCTTTACGTGCAGATGTCCACTTGCCATACCATAACTACTGAATCAGAATTTCTGAGCATCAGACCCTAGTTTGAGATCCCAAAGTTGGCATTTTCTTGTATTCATCATCATTTGAACTACATAAAATTGTTAAAACTTGATGATTTTACAAACAAAATGGCAATTGTATAACACTTTAACTTAATATTTAACTAGATCACATGAGTTTAACTTTAAATGTATCAGGATGGCTTTTTGAAAAATAAACATTCCCAGGTCTGGCCTAGGATTCACTAAATCATAATTCTAGAGCAAAAAGATTCTGCTGCTCTAGGACCCTC
The DNA here is from genome assembly GCA_963574415.1 of Tarsius wallacei. NCBI lineage: Eukaryota > Metazoa > Chordata > Mammalia > Primates > Tarsiidae > Tarsius > Tarsius wallacei. The sequence goes on from CAUYQG010087395.1 coordinate 10,831, forward strand.
AAGAAATTGCTTTCTCATTTGTAAAATAAATATAATGTTTTATGGGACATAGAGTTATAGGGAATAAATAAATCAAGAAAAGTTAAGTGGCATAGAATATTACCCAACAAAGGGTAGATACAACTTAAGTGTATATGCCATTAATATTAGTTATTATAAGTGAAACTCCAAACATGTTTAAACCTTTGTGAAAAAAAAGTTTTGTGTGTTTTTTTAATTGAAGTTTTGCAAAGTAGGATTTTATGTGGCCTTCACTTCTGTTTCCTTAAATAAATTCTGTTTTTAGCCATTACATTTCAGGTTTGATTCGTGTTATTTTTTTAAAAAAATAGAGGCAACTCCCTTTCATGAAAAAATTCTTCACTCATCTTTTAACTATTAACTGAAACATATTTAAATTTTATTAGAATTTATTCTGTGAGTTTCTTTAGTTTATCTTTTTACCTCCTTTATGATTGTATCTGTTCAGTAAATTTGCCTGAAAGCAATGACAAAAATGACATATGTAAGCAAATGCACACACACAATCTAAATAATCATATAGTGGAGAAAAATATTGTTCCTCTTTTTCCAGAGTACCTTAAAATGTTGGCATTCGTTAACATTTATTATCTTACTAGAATTTCATACCAGGTAAGTGTCTAAATAAAAAGATGAAAAATTAGACCTTGTTAAGTTCATTTTTTTCTATATAATTAATGTTAGCTTTGTCAGTTACCTCATTAAATAAGCATGCACTTATTTTTTTAAATTGAAAAACAATTATCTATATGTGCTAAGAATTAGACACACAATGAATAGAATACCATATTATTAGTGATAGAATAATAGGCACAGTTATTTCACAATGGTAGAACAATAACTTAGAATTTGAATTCAGGCAATTTAGCTCATTTAATGACTAGTCTAGTCTACTTACTAGAGAATAGAAGAAGCACTTTATTCCACAACTACATGGGACATCATTCATATTCAAGTCTATAGACATCATGTTTTCAGGAATATATTTATTTGAGAAAAATGCATATTTATTTATTTGAGAAAAATACACATTTTGTCATGTTTCTTATTCCATGTTAGAAACATTAGTAAAAATTAGATCTCTTTTAAGATGACAAGACTAAAAGTGACTCAGTAGTATAATTTTTAATAAGAACAAGGATGGAAGGAAGGGAGATGGTGGCGGACCAAGGCAGGACTATGTGAGCCCCAGTGTGAGTGAGTATATGGAAAATTTTGTGTATGTGTCTGTGAGCAAGTGGGTGTTTCAGTGGGCAGAGTGGACTCAGGAGCAAGTGGCTAGGACTCTCCTGGTGAAGTGGCTGGTGCTATAGCTGTCCTGCTTGGACCCTAGTGCTTCTCAGGGTACAGAAGTCAAACACCGTTTTTTAAAAATATCAGCAAAACTCTTCCTGGAAAGAAGCTGTTGGAAGTGACTGCTGACTCTAGGTTTGCCTCACAACTGCAGTGCCTGGTTGGACACTGGCAGCAAGGACTGCAGAGGGATCACAGCAAGGGAGCCCAGATGCAGAACCCCACTGAAGAAGATAAAAGAGATACCCTGCCATCATCTTGAAAACTGGGCAGGAAAGTGCTCTGGCTTGCTCACCATGGAGTGACTGACCCATTTTTGTGACTGGCAGATTAACTACTCAAGGGCTGATCATGACCCAGAGGGAATATCCTGAAAGTACAAACTCCAGAAGGCCGGGACAAGTGCTGAGTCTCAGGTACCTCAGCCCCTACTCTGATTCAGTTGTGGGACAAAGGGTATGCCAGGAAAAGGGTGAGGAAGACCCCTGAAGAGATGAGTGGTGAGTCTGGGGCTGACCCAACCACCTACTCCCTAGCAATCTCCTGAATGTCAGAACCCTGCCCCCAGCCCCTACTTCCTCCTTACCTAGACAGACACTGGGAAGATTGTGAATAAGGTTGCAGCTCTGCAGAAGACAGCAGAAGGGCTTACTTATGAGCAGCTGAGAGGAACAATTACAGAACCTGCCACATGAAGGTAGGTTGTTTTTTGTTTGTTTTGAATTTTTTTTTTCTTTGTGCATGAATATGTGTAAGGGTTCAATCTGCATTCCTCTGATCTTTTTTCTTTTTGTTTTTTTCTTCTTTCATTTTTGTTTTCTGTTTATGTGTGCATGTGAATGAGTGTTCATCTTTCAGTTTTTTGTTTGGTTTTGGGGGGGTTTTTTGTTCTTTTTTAGTTTAATGTGTGTGTGAATGTATGTGTGAGAGTTTGATTTGAATTCCTTTTTTCTCTCTTTTCTTCTTCTTTCATTTTGTGTTAGGAGTGTGTGTGTGTGTGTGTGTGTGTGTGTGTGTGTGTGTTCGGTTTTCCTGGTCTTTTGTTGTTGTTATTATTTTGCTTTGTTCTTTTTCCAGTTTGTTTTAGTTTTTGGTTGTGATGTCTGTGTGTGTTTGTTTTTTGCTTAGGATTCTGCTTTGGTTTTTCTGTGTTTTTCTATTGTTCTATTTTTATTTCTGCCTGCCTTGTTTTATTATACTTTTGTCTGTTCTTCTCATTACTGATACCGTAACTTGATCTCAGAGGGTACACACATGTACCCTTTGCATCATTATATAGAGTGATAGTGGGGACTGGGTTTCAGGGAACCCATACAACAATCAGTGACTATTATGATGTGCAAGCAGTTTCTGAATCTTACCTCCCCCATCCACCTTATTCAACTCTCAAAACTACAAGAGATAGCAAAGCTTCTGTCTCAGAATAAAACAAATCCAGAGCCCTTATCAGGAGAAAATAGAGGGCTGAGCCAACATAAGAAGTGAAATCCTCTCCCACTTCCACTGAATAACTGAATTAAACAAACAAACAAAAAAGATATCTGTCAAAAATGAGGAAAAATCAAAGGAAGAACACAGGTAATTCCTAGTGTTACAAACAGAAAATGCCTGAAAAATTAGACTCCAGAGCACAAACAATGACAGCCACCAACACCTGGCCCCAGAATACAACAGGGATTAGGAATGAATGGAAAGAGTGAATAAGACTCAAGAAAGACAAGATGCAACACTGAAAGAACTTGTAACAGGGATTTTGGTCATAAAAATTTCACCCAGGAAATAAATAACAAAATGACAAGCATGGAAAGCAGAATCAATCAAGCAGAAGAAAGAATCTCAGAACTTGAAGACCAAAATGTGGAATTAACCCAATCTGTAAAAAACATAGGAAGAAACCCAAAGAAAGAACAAAGCCTCCAAGAGATGTGCAATTACATCAAGAGACTGGACCTATAGCTGATTGGTATCTCAGAAGAAGAAAGGGAAATGGAGGACACCTTGAAGCAAGTATTCCAGGAGATAATCCAAGAAAAATTCCCCATCTCCCCAGAGACGTGACCACCAAAACACAAGAGATACAGAGAACCCCCACAAAACATCAACAGAGAAGACTAACTCCTAGACACCTAGTAATATGCCTACACAAGGTAGGTACAAAAGAAAAAGTCCTAACGGCAGCAAGGTCAGACTACCTACGAGGGAAAACCAAACAGAATAGCAGCAGACAGATCAGAAACACTACAAGCTACAATGGGCTGGAGTCCAATATTCAAAATCCTCAAAGCAACTATTTCAACCAAGAATTTCCTACCCAGCCAGGCTCAGCTTCATCAGAGATGGAGGATTTTAATTATACAGTTTCCAGATCAGTAATACAGAAGATGCTTAAAAAAATACTAAACACAGAAGAAAAGAAAATTACCTTGCACTTCCCAAGAGAACAGCAGAACACAGAATCAACAGAGAATACATCGCAATTGCAAAATGGAAAACACACACATACATCAACCCAAAAGTTAAAAGAAAACAAACAAACAAAGAAAAACGAACCTTATGATGGGGATAAACAATCACATTTCAATAATCAGCTTGAATGTGAATGGACTGAATGCACCACTGAAAAGACACAGAGTGGCGAACTGGATTAAAAAAACATGACCCAATAATTTGCTGCATCCAGGAAACTCATCTCCCCACAAGAAATACACATAGACTCAAAGTTTGAAGATGGAAAACACATTTCTAGGCAAATGGGTTTCAAAAGAAAGTAGGAGTCACAATCTTAATATCAGATAAAATAACCTTTAAGCTATCAAAAATTTAAAAAGATATAGAAAGACACCACATACTGACAGAAGGTTCAATTCATCAATAAGAAATATCCATCCTAAACATATATGCACCCAACCTAGAAGCACCAGAATTTATAAAGCAACTATTAAGTAAACTAAATAAAGATATTGACTATAACACTAATATAGTTGGGGACTTAAATATACCACTAACAACCCTAGATAGATCATTGAGACAAAAAATTAGCAAAGAGATCCAGAACCTTAACTTGACACTTCACCAAATGGACTTAATAGATACCTGCAGAACATTCCACCCAACAACCACTGAATATACATTCTATTCACCACCACATAGAAAGTTGTGACAAGATCAGTCACAAGATCAATCACATCTTTGACCATAAATCAAGCATAAACAAACTTCATAAGATCAAAATGCTACCATGCATCTTCTTAGACCACAGTGGAATAAAAAGAAATATCAACACCAGCAAAATTCCCCCCAAACTCACAAAGACATGGACACTAAACAGTATGATGCTCAGTGACTACTAGGTAAACAACAAAATCAAAACAGAAATTAAAAGATTCCTGGAAACAAATGAAAATGAAGAAACATCTTACCAAAATCTCTGGGATGCCATGAAAACAGTTCTAAGAGGGGAATTTATATCTCATAAATACGCATCAAGAAAAAGGAAAGATCATAAGTTAACAGCCTAACAAATCACCTAAGATAGCTGAAAAACAAGACCACCAAAACCCTAACTTTAGCAGAAGAACTCAGATCACCAAAGTAAAAGCCCAAATATAGGATATAGATGATGAAAATATCATAGACAAAATCAACAAAATAAAAAGCTTGTTCTTTGAAAGGATAAATAATATTGATGG
>CAUYQG010087396.1:0-19035 GCA_963574415.1 Tarsius wallacei
CTGCAAAGTCCTGGGCGAACTGGGATGTCCTTGGAGTGGAGGGTGCAGAGGATGGGACAGTGGTCCAGGATCAGATTGGAGGAGGCTTTATGCCCTGATGAAGATTCGCATTTTTACTGGACATAAGAAGCAGCAACGCAAAGGTTTTATGTGTGTGTGTGTGGGGGGGGGCCTGATCCGATCAGTTATTTATTTATTTGTTTACTTATTCATTCATTCATTCATTCATTCATTTGAGTCAGAGTGTCTCTCCATCGCCCAGGACATAGCAGCCTTGACCTGCTGAACTCAGGCAATCCTTCTGCCTCAGCCTTCCAAGTAACTGGATCCATAGGCCACCACGCCTGACTAATTTTTTGATTTACTGTAGAGACGAGGACTTGCCAGGGTGCCCTGGCTGGTCTCGATTCCTTGGACTCAGGCAATCCTCTGGCCTGGGCCTCCCAAGCCGATCAGCGTTTTAGAAAGAGTTCTACGGCAGTCACATAGGGACAAGGTTGGAGGGAAACAGAGTAAAAGTGAAAGCGGCTTGGAGGAAGGAGCACCCGGGATCTGTCACTGGCTCAAGTGATCCTCCCGCCTCAGCCTCCCCAGTAGCTGGGACTACACCTGGGAGGGAACCGGGAATCCAAACTAGGCCTGTAGCAAGTGGGGATTAAAGGAGAAGACTCATGGGGTGTAGGAAGCAGAGATGACAGGACTCGGTGATGGACCCGGGAGGTGGGGGTGATGCAGGGTCCAGCAGCTGGCGGGGAGAGGGGCTGGTTTCCAGCACTAGGCTTGCTGGAGGAGAGGGGCCCTGGGCCCATCGAGTTTGTGGTGCCCGAGGCAGGGTGGGGGTGTTCAGGAGTGCCCAGTGCATTTGGAAGAGACTTTGTCCTCTGCAAAGCCTCCTGGGTGTCACGGCGTGATGGTTGATGGCTTTTGTAGGGATGAGCCTGAGAAGCTCATGGGATGTGGACACTTGTCCCTCTATGCTCAGGAGTTGGGAAGTAGTCTCCCTCAGAATGTCACCAGACAGAAGGGTCTGGAGACCACCACTGGGCAGCAAGAGCTTCCCAGAGCCCAATCTCAGTGGCCACCCTGCAGGGTTGGCGTTGAAAGATCGCTTGGAGCCCTGGCTTGGTCCATTAGAAATCTCAGGCAGTGGGAGTCCTGGCCCTCTCCCACCCCACTCATCCCACCACGTTCATTGGTTCTGACTCGTTCTCTCTTAAAATGTGGTTTTATTATTCACCTTTGGAGTTCTCTCCCACTTCACTATGCCCTGGGTGTGGCAATTGTGCACAAAGGGAGTACTCCTCTTATTTGTGAAGGTGCTCACCAGTTCATGAAGGAGTCTTTATGTTTCGAGATCCAGCAGGAAAACCCAAACATGACTCGACAGAACAGTCTGGATTTTGCTTGGAAGGGGAAGGAGGTGAGCTCTTGAGATCATGTTTGCTCCATGGTGCTCAGACGAGAAGGAAACGGAAAGAAACGTCCCTCTCTGGTTATACTGGTGTGCTTAGCCATCCGCCTCCATCACCCTTTCCCAATGAACACCACCTTATCCCTTAGAATAACCCCCAGGAATAGTGACTGAGCACACACCCAACACAGTGTAGTCCAAGGAATACAATAACGATTTTTTGTTTATTTTTGAGAGACAGGGTCTCACTATGTTACCCAGGCTGGAGTGCCGTGGTGCAATCATAGCTCACTGCAGCCTCAAACTCCTGGACTGAAATGATCCTCCCGCCTCAGTCTCCTCATCAGCTGGGATTACAGGCATGCACTAGCTACAACCGGCTAATTTAACTTTTTTTTTTTTTTGGTAGAGATAGGGTCTCACTATGTTGCTCAGGCTGGTCTTGAATTCCCAGCCTCAAGTGATCTGCCTCATTCTCCTGATCAGCTACATCTGGCTAATTTAACTTTTTTTTTTTTTTTGGTAGAGATAGGGTCTCACTATGTTGTTCAGGCTGGTCTCGAACTCCTAGCCTCAAGTGATCTTCCTACCTCATGCCCCCAAAGTACTGCGATTACAGGTGTGAGCCCCAAGCCCAGCCTAGAGCCTACAAGGATGAAATTTAAATTTGAAAACTGGAGGCTTCACAAGTGTTTACTGAACATTATGTGCAAGTTACATGCAGGCAACATTGGAATACATACATGCCTAACAAAGTTTCTAGGGATAAAATCCTAATGGGTTCACTTGTGAGAGACGGTTTCAGCGTATTGCTGCTCTGGGGAAAAGTATGGCTCTTTTGTTCCTAAGGAGTGCAGGGATGCAACACATTTAAATAAGCGATGTTTAACCTACTGAAATGCTCAAGGAGGAGGAGTATTTAAACGGTATTATGTATCATAAGGCAAATTAAAGCCATTTATTTTTTGCGCTTTATTTCCTGGCTTCCAGGGCCATTTTGATGAAGTGGAAACTGGTTTAAGAACCTCCAACTGTTAATTGTGAAGTTTTCTAAAAGACTCAGAAAAGCAAACGAGTTCAAGAAAAGTCAACATCTGGAAGTGCAGTGTTGGGGAAAATCATCTTAGTTGCCATTTCAATTTCGTTCAATAGGTAAGACTGGTAATTAGGGGAAAACACAAGTTTCTTGGAACAAGAGCTAAGAAACTGTAATGATTAGAAAGTACTTGAACATTCAACTTGAAGCCAATTTTACTTCTGTGTCCTTAGAAAGAGAGAGGAACGACAATGGGAGTAATTCTAGCCGTAGCCAGAAGGAAGAAAGTTCTCCAAGTGTTCTGTGGTTTCCCCCTTTGAACAGGATAGAACATTGTGTTTCTGATTTAGGATAAAATGAAGAAACAAATGAACCAAAGTCCAAGCAAAGCAACGCTCATCCACGGACACTCAATTCAGGGCAGGGGACGGCATGGGTCCGACTTTCTACCTCACAGCCCAGGACCTGAAAGGCAGCCTCGGAGACCCATGTGTCCTTTTCCAACCTTACACTTCTAGGAGGAAGGGAAGGGAACAACATGGGCCTCCAGATCGGCTCCTGACACCTGTGTGCACCTGTGGGCCAGCCTCCCACTGGCTCACACTCGCACAGGGCGCACAGCCACCATCACACCTGAGCCTTGTACTCAAAATCCTGTGTGATGGCCCAGAGTGAGGCCCAGTGGCTGGCTCTTTGCCAGTGTTTCCCACACACTGTTGAGTGAATGGACAAGATGAAGTCAGTGGTTGTGAGTTAGCGGTGGGGTTTGCTGTCTACCACGAGCCTAAGCTTTGTCTGCTAGATGTAATTCCCATGTTCACTGGGGGAACAGGACAATAGGTGTGCCAAACTAAATCCGAACTTTGTTGTAATTCTGGTGCCAGGTGGGGTAAGGATTCCGGGGAGGGGGGGGGAAGGGAACTAACCTTTATGGAACCAATCGTCATGAAAATATACAGTCGTAAGATTCAGTTCAAGACAGATGAATGACAAGAGTGAAATCAAAATTTCCACAGACTAATTTGCTTTTCTTCTTCCTCCTCTTCTTCCTCTTTTTTTTTTTTTTTTTTTTAAGAGACAGGCCATGTTATCCAGACTAGCCTCCAAAAAACTCCCAGGCTCAAGTGATCCTTCTGCCTCAGCCTCCCAATAGCTGGGACCACAAGGCACCTGCTACCATGCTCAGCTTAAAATAGCACTTTTGCTGGGCTCCCAACTGTTTTATTTCAGACCACTCTTAGTTCTTCACGTAAAACAGTGACAACAATATCTGCAATGAAGGCTTTACTATTTATAAATTACTTCAGATATATCACTGATTTGATCACTGGAGAGGTAGCGCAGATACCACCACAAGCCCACACTTTTGTTATCATTATCACTGATCATTATCTGAGTTGGGAACTCACTTTGTCACCCAGGCTGGTCACCAGTGGGAGAATCGCAGCTCGTTGCAGCCTTGACTGCCTGAGCTTAGGCAATCTTTCTGCTTCAGTGTCCAGAGTAGCTAGGACTATAGGAGCTCGCCACCATGCCTGGCTTTTTTATTTTTTGTAGAGACAAGGTCTCACTATATTGCCCAGGCTGGTCTCAAACTCCTGGGCTCAAGCAATCCTCCCGCCTTGGCCTACTAAAGTGCTGGGATTATAGGCGTGAGCCACCGCGCCCAGTCCAGAGCTTCACACTTTATAGAAATTCTATCTTTTGATATGTGTCAGGGATGTATTCAAAACAACTCTTTGATAGGATTCACAGAATCAAATGAGAATTATTCTTTTTCTCTCCACGGGGCAATGCCAACAGGGAGGGGAGCTCTCAGATGTTATCCGACAAGGTTCAAGACGCCTAACAGATGATTGTTTTGCCCTGTCTTTAACCAGGGAGACTGGAGCATCGGATGGAAGTTGGAGAGAGACCTCTCCCAGCAAAACGATGAGATTCTGGTTATACATCTTGAGATTTCTGCATGTTCGTTTTCTACAGAAAAAAAACTGCCCATTACGGAACCAGCTGTCATCACTTAGCCCACCTTGTACAACCGAAACCGCCACAGGCGCAATGAGCCACACGAGGGGATGTACCCCAGCTCTTCTGCCATACTTAAGGGTGGCAGAGTGAGACTGCCTTCTGCCATTGTCTAGAAGTCAGTGATAAGTTAAATTTTGTTTCTTCTGGGAGAGTGGAGGAAGGATAAACAGAGAACAAGCGTGACACGTACTGGCAAAGTCTACAGTCACCAGCAGGTGGTGCTGTGACAAAAGCAATCAAGAGAAACCAGGTAGGACAGGCCGGTCTCTGGGCCCCAAGCCTGCCCCTGGAGTCCGTCTCGAAAGCCAGTATTCCTGGCACGGTGGCCGAAGGCAGGAAGGTTGGTTGAGGGCACACACAGGGTAGTGTGGGGTACCAACCGACCTCTAGGGTCCTCCGTCAGGAGCTCGTATTCTCCAGGCGAGGCTGTAGCTTCACTAACGCTTCTCAGCTTCTGCTGTAGCATCTTCCTACCTGTCCCCAATTTTCTGGATTTCCCAGCAGGAAGCAGGAGTGTAGCAGGCAGGGACGCCCTACTCCCGGATCCTTGCAGATACCAGGGCTTCAGGGATCTTCAACTGTTGAGACTTGGCAAGAGCGTGGAGACCTATTAGTTAGTCTACTGCTCTCTGATCGCTCAACACAGGCTCTACCCAAGCCCCCAAAGTCTCATCCCATGTCTCCTAGCACCTTGTATGCAGTATGTACACAATGGGACTTGATGATGTAATCAACAGAACCAAGCACAGCTGAATGGGAGGAGCTGGGAAAATACCAACTCCAAGTCTTGAAGCCCTCTGTCCTGCATCAGACACAGAAGTGAGGACATGAGGTAAGTCTCCACGCGGGAGCATGCTGGCCCCAGTGGCTGCCCTGGCACAAGGACCCATCATGGACTCCTGAAGCAATTGCTGCCTCCGTTGGGCCCCCTCCGCAGGTCCTGACACCTGTGGTGGTGAGCTGCCATGGAAGAGATCCACCCTGATGGCCTGGGTCTGCTCCACCCGTGACAGATGACCCCTGCCCAGAGGAGGACTTAAGAACTGAGGAGTCAGAGAGTCAACCTGGATCTCTTGCAGGGACTTAAAACACTGGTGTGAAAACCTGGAGCTGCCATGGTTGCTCCAACCCATGTGGACTAGGGCAGACACTGAGGAGGCAAGAGGCTGGTGAAAGGATCTAGGGCAGGGTCCCGAGAGGGTGTGGCTTCCGCATCAGGGCCGAGTGCACTGCCTGTACTGGGCAGTCCAACTCCTGCGGTCACGGGTTCCTCATTGGGCTGAATTGAGCTGCTGCTTCTTCCACAGCTCTGGTGGGTTCCAAAGGGCACTACATGTAAGCAGCTCAACGTGGACATAAAGCACAGCCATTGCCAAAGCAAAGCCACTCCACCGGCCATCCTGAGAGGGACAGGGAGCCCACCAAGTCTGCAAGAAACATGAACTGCCCCGTCCCTGAACTGGCCAGGTGCCACTCAAGGGCAGACCTGAAGGAGAAAGCCAGATCTAACTGGGAGGTGAACAAGGAGAGACGAAGACCAGCAGCATCTTCCACCCATGGCTCACAAGCGCAGTGGGGGTGAAGTGGTGGGGGAGGGGGGCGGTCCAGTCTGTGACTGGTTGATGAGTCCTCTGGGAAGACTGGCTGAAGTGCACCCTTTGTGCTTTCATTATTCTGCCAGTGGTGGACAGTGAGCCAGCCAGCTCTTGATTTTCCCTGTCCCAATAAAAGGTACATTAACCTGTTTATGGGAAAACTGAAAACGAACTTGGCTTTGTGAGAGTAGAAGTCTTCCAGGGATCTCCTCTTTCAATTCCCCTTTCAACATATGCCCTGCATAATAAGAACATATATGCTGGCCATAAGGTTAGTTTCACTACTCCATTCAACACAGATAGGTTAACTTGTTGGATGTTTTTCCCTTTAAAGAAAATCCTAGTCAGAAATACCTGATTGCCCCAACATTGCATTCATTCCCACCCCAAGCAGGTGTGATCGTCTGCAAGACACATCTGGCTGCTGAGACAAAAGCAGATGGGTCCAATACTTGTAAATTTCGCATTTATTGTAACAAAAATTATGACATGTCCATTTGTGCATTCTGTTTTAATATAACTCTGGGTATGTAAATGGTCTAATGGATCTCTATACAACCATGCTGATTGTGGCAGCAGTAAGGAACACAATTAAAAAGTGTCTGTCAAAGTCAAGAGGCTGGGACAGGAGAGGAAGAAGCCGGGCTCAGGGCCCCTAGGGCGCAGGTCCTTATCCAGTGGTCTGATCCACCTTCTCTGGACAGAAACGCTGCCGCTGCTCAGGCCCTCATTCAGTGAAGTAAGGTGAGTTGTGAAGTGGGCAGGGAGGAAGAGAAAAGTCAGTTACTTAGGCTGTGTCCTTCTGCCAAGACTACAAAACATCTTAAGCATCACTATACAACACTGAGCTATTTACAATAGAAATTTCTCAATCAACTGTTCTCTCAGAGAAAATTAGTGAATCCCAGTGACTTAAGTCACCTGACAGAGTAAAGCAACTCCTAGGAGTTAGTCTCCATATTCTACAAATGTCTATCATTTTCAAGACAAAAAAAGCTTCCCCCCCCAAAGAAATAGAGAATTACAATATTATTAAATCATTTAGCAATGGCAACCTGCCCTGTCTTCAAATGAAACAAAGCCATTTTAAAAAATATTACATTAACATTAACTGCTTCTCTGTAATATATTAAACCTTTTGTTCTTTGTTTTTACATATCTGATATGTTAGGGGAAGAAGTTAACAAATTTAAATCATATTGTAAAGCGTCACTAGAAGAAAAGTGGTCGTTATTTTAAAAAACCACCAACGGAAAGAGAACCTACAGATTAGCTGCAAAGACAGGCTGGGGACAGTGTCTGGGACAAGGACGTGGCGCACAACCCCTGGTTTCACGTGAGCCTGGGAGACTCTTGCCACTCGGTCTTTCTTGGCTGGTTTATTGTGTTACACAGCGCCCGCGTGGGTCATAGTGGCGTGTCGTAGTAGTCTGGCAGCTGGTCCAGCTGGTAGTGTCGTGGCGGCGGTGGCTGCAGCTGCGGGGGCGCTGGTGGCTGCTGCTGCTCCTGGTGATGCTTCATGATCTCCTTGACTTCCTCCTCCAGCTCGGGGGGTATGATAAACTGGTCGTCGGGATCCGGCTGAGCCGGGGCAGCAAAATAGCCTCCGGGCTTCCGGAGAGGCACGTCTGTGGCCACCTCTATCACGTTGTGGCTCCTCTCCTGGGGTGCGACAGAGCCGTTGGCCCTCCGGCGCCCCATGGTCCCCACAGCACAGAAATCTGTCTTCCTGGGCAGACCCGGCTCGTCCTCGTTGGCGCTGATGACAATGCCCTCGTCACTGGCCTCAGCTGGCACCTGAAGCAGGTGCTGCTCTTTCTCCTTCTCCTTGGCCCGGCTGCAGTGGATGTCCACTTCCACTTCCACCCGGCTGCCGTTGGTGAAGACGCCCTCGATGGGCTCCTCATCATCGCTGTCAAGGCCGTTGTCCGAGAAGGCGCTGGAGAACGTGGCGCTGGACAGCTGGCGCTGGAAGGAATTGGAGAGACAGACCGGGTGGAGCATGCAGCGCTGCTCGCTGGGGTAGGCCGGGCTGCTCTCATTCAGGGCTCCGGATGGGGGCTCATCAGAGGCGGTGGACCCCACCTCGCTGCTCATCTCAGAGGTTGAGAGCTCGCTGCTGATCTCGGAAGCCATGCCGCTGCTGGAGGATGGCACGCCCAGCCCGTCGGAGGGCCGATCCTTGATCACCATGTTGACCGAGGGAGGGAATATGCCCGGGCTGGGTGGCGGCACACTCCCGCCAGTGCCAAGCTCACAGCAGCAGAAGCTGTCCTCGGTGACACTGAGCTGCACCACCACAGCACTGATGCTGTCGTGGCAGCCGTAGCTCTGGGCCAGGGTGCACAGCTTCTTGGCAGCCGCCAGGGCATCGGGCACATTGCGCACGGCTTCCACCGCCTCCTCAATGGACAGGCTGTCCCACAACCCCTTACTGCCCAGGATGAAGAACTCGTCCTGGGGCGTCAGGAGCACGGACTGCACATGAGGGCGAGGTACCACGCTAGGGTGAAGGAAGGTGTAGCCCAGGATGCGCGTGGACTCAGTCACTCCGTTCACCTTGCCGTCCTAGAAGAAAAGGGGTTTCCATACAGATAGTTAACTCAGCACACCTGTGGCCACTGCGCAGTCCCGCTGGGTACCCTGACTGTAGGACCACAGGGAAAGTGTCGGCTGGCCTACAAAGGGAAGAAGTGCTCACCTTCTCATGAGTAGCTAATGTGCACCTGTTGTCAGAAACTCCAGGTAGTGGTCCTGGGCAGGTAAGGAGCAGTAGAGACAGCAGGGAACCCGTTTTATTAGCAAGTCCTAATGTGAACACAGTCCCAAGTGGTTTCTCTAGAGCAAGCCATAATCTAGCCTTTATAGCAAGCATGGTTGGCTAGCTCTTCCAGCAAACTCTCAGGACCTGAGAGAGGAGGGGCCTTCTGAAATAGCCAGTCTTAAGCAAAGACTCACGAGGAAGGGACATTTCAAGAAAACGCCTTCATGTCTTTTATCACCCTCCAATAGTCCATTGAGCATGAGTGGCAGTAGTGTCTGAAGGTCTAGGAGAGGGAACAGACACCAAGTACTGGTGGAGAAAATCTTGGTGTGACTCGCTGGGTAAGAATATTCATATTTGGAGAAGCAGATGCTAAAGAGCTGCCAATTCTTATAATTTCCTTGAACTTGATTTCCTGGTGGCAAATAGAGAAGCCAAAGTCTACTGGCTTTTGTTCAGCTGGGCTCATGCCATTTAAATCAGTAGCCAAAGTTCCAGACCAGCTGCCAGCAAAAAAAGATCTGTAGGTTTTTTTTTTTAAAAAAAAACCAAAAACCTTATATACCTGGCTTGGTTCTTTATTCTTCAAGTTTGAGGTCCTCAGGTCCATAATGTGCCTCTACAAGCCCCTGGTTTTATTTATTCTTATTTTAAATATGTGGGGTACAATTCAGGGTTAGGTATACAAATGTTCATTATGCAGGTACCCTTGTTGATGAGGTGTGCCCCCCTCCCCTGGCAGTTTCCCACTACTGCCAATTCTGTCCCCCCTACCCGCCAGCGGTTTTAAAACTTCTTTCCAGAGGAGGCTCCATTATGACAAATGCACCTTCTAATGTGTGTCTAGGATAAGCATGTGTTTTTTCCAGAGAATATCCATTTCCTTTCCATTCCTTCTACTTTCCTTTCTTTGGGATTTTGCAAGGTATTTGCTGGTTTTAGGGGGCCCAGCCTTAACCCCTCACACAACCTCGCAAGCAGACAGCATTTCTAGAAGTCAGATTAGTAAGATAGGGCTTCAAGCATGATTTTAAACTCTTTTGATTCTACAGATGTAATCTGCTCCCAAAGCATGGTATTTGGCAAAAACTACTCTTGCTGTCCTGCCCACCCTTTAGATTTCTCTCCATCAGAACCAATGGTTTTTTGTATTTGTGCGTGTGTTTTGAGGGTGTGCCTCGAGGCAGAGGTGTAAGCAATGATGAAGATACTTCATTGTTGAGTGTTGAGCAATGCAGACAAAAGTGAGGAAGAGGACAGGTGCAGATAAGGGAAGTCTGCTGTACAAACCACTGTTTACGTGGCAGAAACCACTAACTGTCCTGTCCCATTTGGCCTAATGCTAAGCATTTAATTCAATATATTCTGTGAAACATTAGCTAGTCTTTGCTCTCTAACATAGTGTCTCCCATTCATGTTAATCCTTTATGTTCCCACAACAGGCAGAACTAGAATTTACACAGACTCATTTCCACAGAAGCCCACAGAATGGCTTGGAGTCTTTCTGTATTCTTCTTATGCCCTCATCGAACTCTGTCTGGAATCAGTCTTTTTTACTACTGGACTATAAACTTTCATCAGAGTCTGCCTCAAACTATTCATGGGTCTATGATTTAACCAGCAATACAAGACTGAAGAGTTCTTGAGGGCAGATGTGTAGCTGCAGGGATCACTGCCACATCCCCACATCATTTGTCAGGCACCTGGTGGGTGACTGACACTGCAAGATGAATTTAGTGGATGGAGAAGAACCTGGAGGCCATTTTGGAAGCTTCACAGATAATGACTCTTGTCATAATGAAGATTTACTTCAGGGTTACTCAACAGCAGCACTGTCAACATTTTGGGCCAGAAAACTGTTGTGGGGACTGTCCTGTGCCTTGTAGGATGTTTAGCAGCACTTTGTCTTCTACCCACTGCAAGCCAATAGCTCTCTCCACCCCAGCTGTGAGGACCAACAATATGTCTCTATACCTTGCCAGAGACCTGTGGGGGGCAAAACTGCCCCGGTGGAGAGCCACTCACTGCATTACTCAAATGAAACACAAGGTAAGAACTAAAATAACAAGTAGTTACAGATACACAGGCATTCATAGTCCACAAGTCATACTAGGCTTGTATGATAGGACAGATATGAGAAAACTGAGGCTTAGAGACATTTAAAGGCCAGAGCCTGCAAGTGGCAGAGCTAAGCTATGGACACCAGCTGTGATTTCAGGGGTAGAGCCCTCAACCACCAAGCCAGCCCTGTGCAGAGTGGCTGAGGGGGATCACATAGAATCAGGCCCATGAGGCTCCCAGCACCATTCCTGGTACAGAAGCAATCGATAAATGGTTGACTGTTCTATATATTATAATGTCTTTAGTATACCATGCAAGGAATTTGCTTTGTAATATTATGGATTTGGAATTCTAATTTTAAACCAACTTCAAAAGCAGTTTCTGAAGGGCAATACTTCCTAGTGGTTTCTGCTATGACCGGGGCCTCTCCTCCCACCACCCTGAGGAAGATCCCTCCCTTCTCACCTCAGTGATGATGGCCTTGTGCTGTTTAATCCTCTTTAGCTCTTCTTCACAGCTCATGACATAAGATCTGGACAGAGGCAGCGGTTTCCCATTTCGACAGAGAACTGTTTGGCACCTGCCCACATTAGCAGAGGTTAAGGTGAAGGATCCTCCTGGGTCCACAGGGTCATGCTTGATATGACAAAGGACAGCAGCACCTCCAAGTTTCTGCCCAGCAGTTCCAAGTTTCCTGGAATCCAAAGAGAGGAGTGAAAACCCAAACATAACCCATCAAGTGCCAGTTGAATTAATTCAACAGGACAACTGTACCACTGAATAAGGCCAGGAGGGAAACAGATCAGAGAACTTGACTCGGCCTCTTTCATCAGGTCTCAGAGGAAAAGAGCCCCTGGAATCTGACATCACACACATCTACACCGAGAAACGTCTGCTCACTAATGGGAAGTAGCGTCACTTTACCACTACCAGGCACAGGAGCTGGTCTGGAATGCAGGAGCCCCTGGACTGCTGTGAGCCTGCTCCCCCTGTCAACATACTGCCCTATCAGCACACTCCAAACACAGCAGGAAAATGACCACTTCTCTCTCCACCCACCTCTCTACTTTCCCTCTGCTCCCAGGGGAGGAATACTAACGAGACCATTTATATAAAAGCAGGAATAAGCACTTCACCCACTGGCAGACACACTTCAGAATAACCTGAGCACCCTCTCTGCCCATAATAAGGATGTTTGCTGGTATGAGCCTTTAAGTAGTGGGTTGTTCACATTCTTGGCCTGTGTAGTGAAGACCTTCTAGACCAGTACGATCTGTTCTAGAAAACTCACAGGAAGAAGAGTCTAGCAATCAAACACCAAGTGCTTGTGATTTTTTCTTTTATTCATGACCATGAATCTATTAGATGTACTAATAAACACACAAAGCACCTGTACGTTTAGAAAATCAAAAGGGGCAAAGAACTCCTATTATAAGCCCCACAAATTGTAATGCCTCCAAGGCCCCTGCTGTTCCTGAGAGGTACAGGAGCAAGACAGCTAGGAAAAACAGCCTCCCTTGTTTTACGAGAGGGAGACCCCCTCCAAAAAATAATTTCTTTTTTGGGAACCCATCGGCATCAGTGTACCAGCTAGCATTGTTGTGAAAGGCTGCATTTGGCTTCAGTGAATTTTTTTTGGAGATTCTTTCAGTGTGTTTGCCCATTTCATGAAGGGTGATTTACGAGCGTACCTGATCACACTGTGATGAGTGTTCAGCAGTTTGGGACCAAAAATGGCACGATCCCTGTGTCCTCCCCCACCACCTTCCTATTCACCTGCTCTGGCCCCAAGAGACTTTTGTTTGTTTCCCTGGATGAAAAAAGTCCTCAAAGGGAAATGTTTTGCCAATGTGGAAAAGCTAAAACAAAAAACAGCAGAAGCACAAAAAGACATGAAAATTGACAAGTTCAAAAACTGTTATGAGCAGCAAAAAAAGTGCCTTGATAGGTGTGTTGCATCAAACGAACAGTACTTTGAAGGTGACTGAAGTTTAAACATGTAAGAATAAATACACAGTTTTTTATAAATAAATTCTGGTTTTGTTTGGATTCCCTCTCATACAAGAACAGATGCATAAGTGCTGTCCGCTCCTAAGAGGTATCTAAGGTAAGCAAATGAAAAGAGTAGTTGGAAACCAGGTTGCCTATCTGCATGTGAGGAGATCTTGCACAAAGAACACATTTTCCCCAAGGACCTAAAAGCTCATCACCTACCTCATACCCTATTAACAAACAGAGAAAATAAGAAGCATACAAAAACCTTTGGAGATGAGCCTACGGTCTGGGTCTCTGAACTCCTACTTCCAGACATCTACAACCAAATATGGCTCTAGGTCCTTCCAAGGCAGTTTAACTTTCTCTCTTCCATAGGTACAATGATTTGTAAAAAGTATAGTTAGTAATCAGAAGTCAAGGTTCTCAGTTTTTAATCCTCATACAATGCTTGAGGGTCCATAAAAAGTAGACCTCTTGGTGGATTGTGAAGGGTATGTTTGTGGTGTGTGTGTACACGTATGTGTCTGTGCGGGTGATACATGTTTTTTTTCCCTAAGACATGATGGTGGTAAAAACATGATGTGCCCGGTATTTAGAACATTCTCTAGAGTTTTACTGCTGGAGGTCAAATCCTAGATGCACTAACCACTGGATCTTGGGGCACTTTGCTTTATCTCCCTCTCCCTAAGTTTCTCATCAGTAAAATAAGAATAGTAACGTTACCTATTTATCCAGTAACAATTTATAACATGTAAGGTGTCTAGAACAATGACTGGTACATATTAAGGTCTCAGTACATATTCGCTACCATCATTGTTCAATTGCTAACTGCACATGCTCATTGGAATCTGAAAGACACAGGTGAGTCCAGCATCAAGAGCCATCCTGGGCCTGCCTCTACTGAGCCCTCTGAGAGGAACCATGACTCAGGTCCAACTCTAAGGCTGCTCTGAACACCATTCCTCAGCAGACACTTCTACCCGTTACAAAGCTACTTCCCCTGGCAGATTATCAAGGGAGAGAGAGCAGAGGAGGAAGGAAGATCATCATTGTTCCCAAAACCTCTGGAACACCAGAACACTTGTCACTTCTGAGTCCCACATGAGTGAGTCTGCAGTTCAATATTTACAGACAAGCAATTCTTTTGCAACCTATGAAACCCTGATGGTGACAAGAATATACAATTCTTTGAGTGAAAGAATCCTTTTAACAGTCTGAAGTATTACAAACATTTCACATTTTCTTTTCTTTCTTTTTTTTTTTTTTTAGAAAGCAGGACTTATTTAGAGGACAGGAAAAGCTCCCACAGTGGAAGGGGACCTGAAGGGGTTGCCACACAATTTCTTCAATAGCCTAAAGCTCTGCTGCAGATGGAGATCTATGCAATGGCCTAGGATTCTGCTAGCAGCACTGCCTTAAATATTTACTAAGGGGGAAAAACAATATATAAAGGATGATTTAACTCGTGGCCTAAAATCTGACTATATCAATTTCACAAAGATTTGCACTACCTCAAACCAATGATAGTATTCCATAAGGCTCAAAAAACTGGGATAGAAACAGCCACCCACAAGAAGGCCAAAAAAGTCTCTCATGTAATTTGGGGGGAGAGGGAAGGTACTGCAAACAATATGGTGAAAATCTGGTTATCAATAGAGGTCTGTGAGGTCCAATTCTCAAACTAAAGCCCTATCATAGCATCAGCCTTATACAAAGTTGTCTGAACATCAGTATGTCTAAGACTGGAGCATAGTCCATGCCGATGCTTGGGCAACAACAAACTTGCCCAAATGCATCTTGATACCCATAATCAAAAAACACTTTGAGATGACTGGGCATCTGTTTTTCTAACTTGACAGCAAACACGAAAACCTCAAGAAAGCACACAGCAGGGAAAGTGAGTGTTACCTTTGCATAACAATGAATGTATTGACCATGTATTCTTCTTCATTTTTTGTTTTCTGCAGCTCTTCAGCTAAAATGTCACTCATGGTGCACTGGAGAAGGTAGGGTATCTCCACGTTCCGGTCTCCATCAAACACACCATACAGGGCTTCCCGGTTGTCACAGAAGTTATTCACCGACAGGGCTGCAACACACAACCTGCAAGGCAAGAACTGGTCTGTGCTGGGTCTACTCATTGTCCCTTCTCCATGCTCAGGCCGACTTTCTTTCTCCCCTCAGCTATGTCTATTCCACTTTTATCTCTTTCTTCATGACTCCAGACAGATGAAGAATAGGTAAAGTGACCCCAGTAATTTACATCAGCCAACTCTGATAAGCAGAGAAGGATGATTAAGATATTACGCTTCCTGTAAGACATCCTTTATCCTTCTCTTCTGATAAGTTTATTTTTAAAAGGCAATGAAAGATGGGAAAGGGAGGCCTGGGAAACAGTGGAAGATTATGAATCCATATCCACACTTTCATTCAATGAACGGTGATTAAGAAAAACCTTCACATTTGGCCAAAAGAGTGACAATTAGAACATTGGGAAAAATACGTAAAACATATGAAAAGTATGTAAAAATAGAGGAAAAGCCTCAAATGAATATATAAAAAGTCTCAAAAGCAGAAAAATTAAATGAAACAACAGCATTCAGACACCTGATACAGGAACATCCCTGAGAGCTTGCTGTCCGCCCAGCTTCCTCCTGGGCAAAACGTCCAGGCTGCACACAGGAAGGAAGACCCAGGCTGTGTGACTTCCCCACACCGAGGAGACAGAGCTGGAGCTGAGGGAAGATGAGGCACAAGGTGGAATTCCCAGGCAGCACCCTGGCGAAGGAAGCTGCTCAAGGTAGGTGTGGAAAATGGAGACTCTCCCCACTCCAAGTTCAAAAGAATCAAACTGTTTCCAAAGTAACTTAACTGTGTCCCAGGAACTATCCAAAATGAAACAAAGAGAGAAGAATGGGGGAAAAAAAAAAAGCCTGGGCATTAGTGAGTAGTGAAATAACTTCAAGTAGCCTAATATATGGGTAATTAGAGTCCTCAAGATTAGAGAGAGACAGAAAACATTTCTGAAGAATTAATGGCTGGGGCTGGGCTTGATGGCTCTGTCTATAATCCTAGCACTTTGGGAGGTTGAGGCAAGTGGATTGCCTGAGTCCACGGGTTCGAGACCAGCCCAGGCAACTTGGCGAGACCTCGTCTCTACAATAAAAATAAAAAATTAGTTGGGCATGGTAGTGTACCTGTAGTTCTGGCTACTTGGAAAGCTGAGGTGGAAGGATTGCCTGAGCCCAGCAGGACGACGCTGGGGTGACTGTGAGAGCATGCCGTGACACTCCAGCCTCGGCGACAGAGTGAGACTCCAACTCAAAAAATAAAAAAAGAATTAATGGCTGAAAACTTCAAATTTGATGAAAAATATACACCTATAGCAAGAAGCTCTGCAAACTATAGGCAAGAGAAATATGAGCACCATCGAGGCACATCAAAATCAAATTGCCAGAAACCAGGAACAAATGTGGGAGAATGGCGGAATAGGACATGAATGATAGCTGATTTCTCACTGGAAACCTCACAGAAGACAGGGAAGCAACATCTTTAAAGTACTGATGGAAAAACACTAGAAAACAACCTAGATTTCTCAGCCAGTAAAAATAGCTTTGAAAAGTTGAGGTGAAACAAAGACATTTTCAGATGCTCAAATAAAAGCATTTGCTACTAGAAGACTGGTGCTACAAGAAATGGAAAAGGAAATCCTTGAAGCGGAAGAAAATGATACCAGATGGAAATCTAGTTCTACACAAAAGAATGAAGTGTACCGGAAATGACAAGTAGGTGAGTAAGAATAAAAATTTTCTTATTTAAAAAATCGCTTTAGAACAGTGGTTCTCAATAAGGGCGATTCTGCCCCCAGGAGACACTTTGATTATCATGATTGAGAGGACATTGCTATTGGCAACTAGTGAGTGGAGGCCAGGGATATTGCTTAAACAAACTGCAAAGCATGTGACAGCCTCTCCCTGACCGCAACAACAAAGGATCATCTGGCTCAAAAATCTATTGAAGCTGAGAAACACAGCTTTAGAAAATAACTTACTAAAGTAAAAATAACAATGTGTTTTGAAGTGTCTAATAAATGTTGAAGTAAAGCATGACAACAACAGCACAAGGACTAGGACATGAGAAGCAGAGATATATTTGTGAGGTTCATACATGGGAAGTGATGTTAATATTACTTCAAGGTAAACTGTAATAAGTTAAAGAAAATACTGTAAACTCTAAACAAACCAGGCACCCACATACAAAGTAGAATTAATAAGAACAAATAATAAAGATAAAATCAAATTGTAAAAAACACTCAACCCAAAAGAATGAAGAAAAAGAGGACAAAGAACAGATGACACACACAGAAAACAACAGTAAGTTGGATGGTTTAAACCTAGCCACACCAATAATTTCATTAAATATAAATGGTCTAAACACTACCCTAAATGACAAAAATTCTGACTGAATAAAAAAGCAAGACGAACTATATCCTGCCTATAATAAATCAATTTTAAATATAAGCAGACAACTAGGTTAAAAGTAAAACAATAAAAAAAAAGGTATGCCATGCTAACACAAATCTAAAGAAAGCTGTAGAGGTTATATTAATATCAAGGTATATTTCAGAACAGAGACTATAACATGAATAAAGACAGTCATTCACAGTGATAAAGGAGTCAGTTTATCAAGAGGCCATAACAGTCTAAATGTTTACGCACTGATAACAGAACTCAAAATGCATAAAGAAAAACCTAATAGAACTACAAGGAAAAACAGACATATCCACATTTAGCATTTCTAAATCATCCAAAGAACAAGTAGACAGAAAAGCAGTAGGAATATTTAAAATTGAGTAACATTATCAACCAACTTAATCTGACATGCCATCCAACAACAGCAATTTTTTGCAAACATACACAGAACTTTTACCAAGAAAAGTCATAATCTGGATCAAATAAACAAATCTCAGTAAGTTTAAAGGATTCAAGTGATACAAAGTATGTTCTCCAACCAGATTAGATAAATTGCTTAGAAAGAAATTTACAACTCTAAATGCTTACATTACAAAATTAGAGAGCTCTCAAGTCAATGATCTAAGCTTTCACCTTAAGAAACCAGAAAAAGTGAAAAAAAGAGAGCACGTAAAAAGGAAATCATAAAAAAAAGTGGATGACATACAAAAAAAGAAAAATGATAGAAAAAAATCAGTATTTGATATTGAGAATATCAACAAAGTTGATAAACCAAACCAAATTTATCAGGAAAAGAGATAAAACATAAATTACCAATATCAGGACTGAGAGAGGGGAGAGACATCACTACAGATTCTATGGATATTAAAAAGCAAAATGAAATATTACAAACAAGTTTATGTCAATAAATTCAAACACTAGATGGAATGGACAAATTCCTTGAAAAACACAAATTACCAAAGTTCATTTACAAAGAAAGATTCATCCTATATTAAATACGTTGTATGTTTAGTTAAAAAACCAAGGAAAATTCCAGGTGTGGATGGCTTTATTGGTGAATTATTCTAAACATTTAAAGAAGATATGATAAAATTCTATACAAACTCTTCTAGAAAACTCAAGAAGAGAAAAACACTCTTGAACTCATTCTTTGAAGTCTGCATTACCCTGATAAAATCAGACAATAACATCAATAAGAAAACTACAGACTAATATCTATCATGGAATATAAACATCCTCAACAAATTACCAGCAAATCAAATTCAGCAGCATATAAAAGGGATAATACAGTATGACAAAATGAACTTCATATTGAAACTGCAAGGCTGATTCAACATTCCAATCAATCAATGTAATTAACCATAACAACAGACTAATGAAGAAAAAAATACATGATCATCTCAATTGATTCAGGAAAAGGCATATGACAAATATGATATCCATTTATTTCAAAAACTCTTCGGAAACTAAGAAGATAGCTTTCTAAACTTGATAAAGAGTGTCTGCAAAAATACCTTAAGCTAACATCATACTTAATTTTGACTGAATGAATTCTCACCAAATAAGTTATGTAGATGGTAAATAAGCACATGGAAAGATGTCCAGCATTAGGGATGATTAAGAAAATGCAAATAAAACCTATAAGCAACTGTTTGCAACCTGTAGCATTTTAA
>CAUYQG010087400.1:0-13028 GCA_963574415.1 Tarsius wallacei
AGAATTTAATGGAATGAGATCTTGAGCAAGTAATTTACTCCTTCAGAGGCTTCATTTTAATTTGTAAAGCAGAAACAATAATTTGTTCATGTAGGATGGAATCTAAAAACAATAAAGTGCTTAGCCTAGAATCTAGTTTAACTGTGCTTCCTTTTTTTATTTTTTAAAAATTTTAGTTGGAGTTTCACTCTGTCACTTAGGCTGGAGTACAGTGGCACACTCACGACCACCACAGCTTTGACCTGCTGGACTCAGGAGATCTTTCCACCTCAGTCTTTCAAGTAGCTGGAACTACAGGCACGTGCCACCATGTCCGGCTAATTTTTTAAAAAATTTATTTTAGAGATGAGGTCTCAGCAAGTTGTCCAGGTTGGTCTTGAACCCATGGGCTCAGACAATCCTCTCACCTCAACCACCCAAAGTGATGGGACTATAGGCGTGAGCTGCCAGCCTAGCCATTGAGACTCTGCTCATTTGCACCCTCTGTGGTTGACTCTTGACATTTTTCTCTGGTCAGCTTTAACTTCCTCTTCTGGGGAGCAGTCTCAGGTCTTCCGCAGGATGGATGTCCATTCCCAGGCCTGCCTCAGCCCCCATCCTTCCTTCTCTTGACAGATTGACTCAACAGTGAGCAAGTGTCTCATGTCTAACACGGTGAGTTCAGGGCATCCTCTTGACAGTGGTGATTGGTCCTCCAGGTGCAGGGACGTAAGTCCTGTGCTTCCAAACAGGAGAAAACAACAGTTTTTGATTCATAGTCTAGAAAAGAAGCTTGTTTGAACCCTGAGTCACATTCCTTGAGACCTGGAACCAAAGGTGCCATTTTCCAACTATGAGTCAAGAAAGTTCCCAAGAAGCATGAGGAACCAAGAAGTCCAATCATATTGTTGTGCCTAAAGTCCATCTTACCACTGATTTTCCAATTACATGAGTGAATGAATTTCATTTTAATATTTAAGCCCAGTTGAGTTTCTCTTTTATAATTTTTTTTTTACATTTCTAATTTTTGTAAAGGTGGGGTTTCTCTGTGTTGCCCAGACTGATCTCAAACTCCTGGCCTCAAGTAATCCTCCTGCACCAGCCTTTCAAAGTGCTGGGATTTCAGGTGTGAGCCACCACACCCACTTAGTTTTATTTTATAATAGTCAATATTTTTCTGAATATCCTGAATTATTTGAGTAATTCAGAAAGTGCCCTTGTATAAGTATTATAGTTCTAACTAAGAAGTGGTATTCAATGACTCCAGACTTGAATTTAATAAGCTTTCAGCCTACACACTCATATTCTTATGTAA
Organism: Tarsius wallacei; assembly: GCA_963574415.1. Classification (NCBI taxonomy): domain Eukaryota; kingdom Metazoa; phylum Chordata; class Mammalia; order Primates; family Tarsiidae; genus Tarsius; species Tarsius wallacei. Next base: position 1,295 of record CAUYQG010087400.1, read on the forward strand.
TATGATAATTTTGCCTTCCTCATTTCTTGTTAACCACAGAGCATAGCATTTATTTTCATCCACCAAGAACACTTACCTTTGCCTCTAAATCCAACTTAGCATCTCTCCTTGTGTGCTCCAAGGACATCACTTGCCCATCTCCATCTCTGTACTCATCACACTAAATGAATACCTCTTTATGGATCTGCCTGGCCCTTTTTTAAGCTACTCCCCAAGGGAGAGTAGCCTGATGGACATGCTGTTTGGTTAGGTTTTCCAGATACTTAAATTTGGGATTCAGATAAAGAGCAATTTTTTAGTATCATTATGTTCCAAATATATCATGAGACATATTTACATTAAAAACTTCTTGGTGGTTTATCTGAAATCCACATTTAACTGGATGTCCTGTATTTGTATTTGTTAAATTTAGTGTCCCCGTATTTATTGCACTGAAGTATCACTTCCTTGATTGTGGTTCTCACAACAGTACACAAATTTTGATGGATGCTATTTATCGCTTTAGTGCAGCAAATTACTCTAAATCTCAGGGCTTAACAACAACAAACACTTATTATCTCATCTTTCTCTGTAGGTCAGAAACTGCTTCCAACCTCAAGGTCCTTCCGGAAGTTTCAGTTAACCTGTAGCTGGGCCTGAACCTCAACTTGTGGAAAGGGCAGGGCTCTGCTTTTATGCCCACACACAGCTGGGGCAGTTCCCAATCCTATCCACAATGCCATCTCCAGGGGCTGCCTCAAAACATCGGAGTTGGCTTCCCTCAGGCTTCCCTCCAATGAAAAGAGAGGTGGAAGCCACACTGTTTATAACCTAATCTCCTACGTGATACCCCATCATGTTGGCCATATTCTTTATTTTATTTTACTTTATTATAGATATGTGGTATACAAATCATTAGTCCCCCGAGCAGGCTACCTGCAGGTGAAGCTTGGACCACTAACTGGCCCTCACTTCCCCTGGTTTAGAACCAGGTACCCTTTGTGATCTTATAATCCCCCACTCCCACCTCCCCTGGCAGTTTCTCTCCCTTTTTCTAATGTGATTAATGTTTAGGTCCCACTTATGAGTGAGAACGTTTGGTATTCAGTTCTTGGTTTGTGTGATAGATCACTAAGTATGGTAGTCTCCAGCTCCATCCAATTTGCTGCAAATTCCTTGATTTTGTTTTTTCTTTATGGCTATGTAATACTCCATGCTGTATATGTACCACATTTTCTTCATTAAGTCCACTTTGATGGGCAGTAGGATTGGTTCCATGTTTTTGCTATTGTAACAATGCAGCTATAAACATGCACGTGCAGGTGTCTTTTTGGTACAACGATTTATGTTCCTCTGGGTATATGCTCAGGAGAGATATTGCTGGATCATATGGGAAGCCAATTTTTAGTTTTTTTAGGAATTGCCACACTGCTTTTCACAGAGGTTGAATTAGCCTGCCCTCCCACCAACAGTGTGGAAGTGTTGCCTTTTCTCTGCACCCTTACCAGTATCTATTGTTTTTTTTTATTGATTGATAATGGCCATTCTTACTGGAGTAGATGGTACCTCGTTTTGATTTGCATTTCTCTGGTGGTTAGTGAGGCTGAACATTTCTTCATGTATCTTTTGAATGCTTGTAAATATTCTTTTGAAAATTGTCTCTTCATGTCATTTGCCCACTTTTAATATGATTGTTTGTTTTTTTTTCCTTTCAGCTCCTTTGAGTTCCTTGTAGATCCTAGATGATAGGCCATTGTCAAATACATAATTAGCAATTTTTTTTCCCCATTCTGGCCTTTGTCTCCCCACTCTCCTCATGGTTTCTTTGCTGTGCAAAAGCATTCCAGTTTGATGAGGTCCCACTTGTCTATCTTATATGTCATTCATTTTTGGGGATTTTTCAAGAATTGGTTGCCTACTTGCGTGTACATGAGAGTATGTCCTGCATTTTCTTCTAAGATTCTTATAGTTTAACGTTTTATGTTTAGATCTTTGATCAATTTTGAGTTGATGTTTGTATATGGCAATAGGTAGGGGTCCTGTTTCATTTTTCTGCATGTGGTCGGCTAGCTTTCCCAGCATCATTTGCTAAATATGGTCTCCTTTCCATGGTTGTTATTGGTGGCTTTGGTGAAGATGAGTTGGTTGAGAGATTGAGTTTTTTTCCCATAACTCTGTCCTGTTTTATTCTTCTATGTGTCTATTCTTATATCAGTACCAGGCTGTTGGTTCCTGTAGCCTTGTAGTAAAGTTTACAGTCTTTTCATACGGAAACCAAAGAGCAGTAATAGTCAAAACCATCTTCAGCAAAAAGAACAAAGCGGAGGGTATCACATTTCTAGACTTTAAACCTTACTACAAGGCTACAGTAATCATGTTCTAATTAACACATGTGAAGCTCTGGGGTCAGCCCACACTCAAGGGAAGAGAATTGCAGATCTTAAATACCAGGGAGTGGGGGTCCAGAAGGTCACTTTCCATACTTTGGTTTCTAATTGTAGATCTTACTTTCTCTGCAGCCAAAGCAGAAATAGCTAGGAACATTGTCAATTCTGAAGCCATTTTTCTGTTTGGAAGTGACAGTGTCTATTGTAACAAAGTACCTGAGATATCTAGACTTTGTTGTCCAGTACAGGAGCCATAAGTCATGTTAGCTATTCAGGTTTAAATTTGATTCAATTTTAATTTAATGAAATATGGAATTTATTTTCTCTATTATACTAGCCTTATTTTTAGTGCTCAATAGGCACATGTGCCCAGAATGACATATAGCTGATAAAGAATATTCTGAATATTTTGGAGGCAGTGCAGACTAATGTTTTATTTCAGATGAAGCAGCATTTTTCTTATTAAAAGTTACATACACAACTCTGATGTCTATAAATTAAAGATTTAGGTAGTCACTCATCTATTGAAATTATTTACATGATAAACTGTCATTGAAAAGCCTTCTCTTCTCCTTAGAAAGAGATACATTAAACAATGCTCATCGTGTTTCCCTGCATTTGAAAATACTATCTACTTTTTTGGTGGTATTAAATTATGATATTCAAATGAGAGAAGCTGATTATTACATTATGCAAAAAAGGATGCAAAATCTAGTGTATTGCAAGAAACATAATTTATGTAAAAACATGCAGACAATTGCATTCAAGTATTTGATGTAAGTAATGAGAGAATCACACATAATGGGCATTTTTTATTAAACTGAGATTTAGTTGATTTGTCTTATGAATGAAGTTACTCAAGCAAATTGGATTGTGAGCCAAAAAAAAAAAAGATAAATAAAGAGATGGAAATTTCAGAAGCTGGCACACAAATTTCAGGACAAACAAATAAATTCAGCTCTAAATATCTACCAATTTATCTGCATTGTAAAGAATAGGCAAGTCTGGTGTTTAGCTTAGTAAAATCAAGTGGGAATCTTCCTCTAATGAATTATGTAATTATTGGTGGTGGATTACTTCATATTCAAAATGTATTAAACATTTGTTATACGCTAGCTAAAGAAATAGTTGGATACAAAGATTTTTCAAACATGCATCTGTTTTTATCTATTTCTTAATTCAGAAGTGTAGGTAAGTCATACATAAAGTAATTATATCACAAAGTAGAATGTAATTAAATTAGTAAAATCTTTGTATTGAATACTATAAGAAGTTGGGGAGAAAATAAGTTCAAGGAAGACAAGGAGTTGTTTTCACTACTGTGGAACCTATGCCTGCAAAACAGACTGCAATAAGGTTTGCATTGAATAAATGCTAGGTAAATAAATGAGTTAGGTAAACTGCATGGACCAGTGCAGAGCTGAGCTGGGCCCTAGAGGGAAGGCTTGACACAGGCCCGCTATGGTGGTTGATGTGTGATCCTGATGAATCTAAAAGCACAGTCACTACAAAGGAGTGTGGAAACTCTATCTTTGTGTGCAGAAGAACACGTGGTTCAGCTGCCTTCAGCAGACAAAGTGGAAGAGAGCAGGGGCAGAGGAGGATGGGGAAGTCCTGCACAAGGAGGGTCATTGTGTGAACTTGAAACTCAGTTTCTCATCTACAGCACTGGGATAATGGCATTTGCCTAATACCGCTTATACAGACATCAGAATATGTGAACGACAAAAGTGACATGAATGCAGTCTGAAAAAAAATAAAAAATAAAAATGCTACAGAAATTTAGGCAGGTGTTATAAATGAGAAAAGATCATGATGAATACACATGTTGTTTCTAAACAGAAACACTTAAAACTCCAGCTTTTATGTATAAATATACACAAAACATGTTTTATATATTAGATACAAATATACTAGTTTACTTTTGTCTGAAATCCAACTCCTCTTCCTTAATCTACTTCTGTTAAGTGAATGTGAAACAGTAAGTATTTTCCACCAAGAGTTAATGTTTGTAGAAACACAATTTGAGAATGGATTGTTGAGATTGCTAAGCATTGTCTATGTTTCACATTCTTCTCAGATTGTAGACCTCATGGCATTTCATTACTCATAATCCCATCCCAGTCAGAAAGTAATGGAAGCACCTACAGGTTTAGGAAAAAGGAGATGTATTTTAGCATTTTAAATTCAAAGCATAAAGAAATACTCTTTTCTCAGATTGTATTTAAATTCCATTTATCATAAATTATCTGAATATGCTGAGTTATATGAATTGAAATAGAATTTTTTTAACTTAATTTAAATGCAAATTGCATAGACTCATAGACTCTAACCAAGGCAAGAGAATTTTTTTTTTAAGGGAGAGATAATATCTAATGCTTTAGAGAGGAGCAGACAGACTCTGAATAGCAGATAGACTTCTTTTTTGAGTCGGAGTCTCACTTTATCACCTAGGCTGGAGTGCAGTGACATACTCACTACTACCTCAGCCGTGAACTGTTGGGCTTGAGATCCCTCCACCTCAGCCTTCCAAGTAGCTGGAACTACAGGCACTCACCACTGTGCCTGGCTACTTTTTTTTTTTTTTGTAAATATGAGATCTCACCATGTTGCCTCGGCTGGTCTCGAATCCCTCGACTCAGGTAATCTTCTTGCCTCTGTCTCACAGAGTGCTGGGATTACAGACGTAAGCCACTGTGCCCAGACAACTAACAGACTTCTTTATCAAAAGGAGGTTTTGTTAATTCATGCAAGATAAATTCCTTAAGGGAGAAAACATATTAGGGATATATATTCTTACTTTTGGATTCACCCGTAACTGTCTTGCATAGAAGTTTGGAATATTCAAATAATTATTTAATCATTCATTCATTTGACACTCTTTTAGTCATTCTTTTAACACCATTCTATTCACAGAAGATACAATATTGGGAGACACACACAAGTGAAAATCTTTATAAGTTATATGGACTTCGCAGCAACTTGGATGGATTTAGAGTCGCTCATACTCAGAGATCTTTCACAGAAACAATGAACAGAGTACCATATGTTCTCACTCATCAGCGGAACTTGAACAATTGTAATACTATAAGAAAGGGATTGTCAGTAGTGGGAAACTGTCAAGGGTGGGAGTATGGGATTGGCAGTTGAGGGAGGGGCACACCTCATCAAGAATATCTGCATAACAAATATTTGTATACCTAACCCTGAATTGTACCCCACATCTTTATAATAATTAAAAATGCATAAAAATAAAATAAAATACTAAAAAAAGAGAAAAGAGATACTCATAAAAATACAAGTAAATTACATAACACCCTAAATTATGAAACATGTTGTGAAAATAAGTCTGGGAAGACGGATGAAAAAGTGCTGATGGTAGAAGGAAAATATTTTCAAATTTAAATAGTTGTGCCATGGAAGTCCTCACTGAGAAGGTGATATTTGACCAGAAGTCACAATGGTGTAAGGCACAAGTCACACAGAGGGGAAAATGCCTCCTTCCCAAGCAACATGGTAAGGCATCACCATATATGGCATTTCCCAGGATGGCAAAGGAGCCCACGTGACCAGTGCAGAGTGGAAAAGCAGGACATGCAGTAGAAGTACCAGGGACCACCTGTGACAGGGCCTCTTACGGCATCAGGACATTGGCTTCTACTGTGAGATGGGAAGGCACTGGAGGGTTGTAGACAGAGTGATATAATTTGTCTTACAATTAATAGGGTCCCTCTAAGGGCTTTGTTGAGAATGGCAAAGCATGGGAAAAAGCAACATGATATTGGAGGTTACCATTTCATCCCGATGAGAGAATAAAGAAAGAGCAGTGGTGAATTTGGTCGGAAGGGGTCGTTTTTCAGATATTTTGAAGAAAACCAGTAGGGTGTGCTGGAAGATTGAAGGTAAAATGTGAAGAAAAGGCATATCAGTAATGACTCACACTTTTGGACCTGAGAAATTGGAAAGATGTAATTGTCATTAATCTAGATGGGAGAAGACATAAGAGGAACAGACTTGGAGGAAGAGATCAGGGTTACATCTGAACACGTTAAGTGTTGAGGCACCCATCGGATAGCTGCTTGCAATGTTGAGTGCACTGCTGGTCTTTGCTCAGAGAGGATGTCTTGGCCAGGATTAGGATTCTGGAACTGTTCAGAAGGAATTTACACTTTGAGACTTGGCCCACTTACCAGTGAGTTTAGGAGTTTAGGCAGCAAAGAGGTTTAAGGACTAAGCCAAAATTATTACAACATTCGTAGATTGGAAAGGAAAAAAAAGCAGCATAGTAAGACAAAGTGGCCAATAAAATAGGATTGAAATAAGGAGAATGGTTTGAGGATAGCAGAGATGATTAATCATGTTAAGGGTCAAGGGCAAACAGAACAAGAATTTGAAATTGACTGTTAAGTAAGCAATTCTGAAGTCACCAGTCACCTTGACCAAAGCAATTGTGATGGAGGTTTGAAACAACAGAAAGCCTGGATGAAGTGAGTTTAAGAGAGAATGAAAGGGAAGATTAGAGTTTTTGTTGTGGTTAATATAAGTAGATCTTGAAGAGGAAATTAGTTCTAAGAGTATCTGTTAGGGTACGGACGGACCAGGTGAGGGTGGAGAGGCGCAGGGCAGGAGGGCAGCACTGCCGGGGCTGGCAAGCTGGAGGTGCATGCCGCCAACCCAGAGATCCAAGTAAATTGCAAAGAATTACACCACACAGAGGTGAGAGAAGAAAAGATTTATTTAAGAAAAGTTCCCCCCCATAGACAGGGAGTGGGCATACACCCTAGGTGAGTGTGGCCTCATAGCCCCCCAGAGTCCTGGTTTAAATCCTTTTCTTGGAGATGTGACTGCCGTGACTGCTGTGACTTCCTTATTGACCACCTGTGGATGTCTTGGAGAACCTGTGACACAGAGACCCATTAATGTCCGCCCACATCATCATAGCCCCTAGAGAAGGGTGTGACAAGGATTCTACTTCTCCTGCACCTTCTCAAATGACATTCCTTAGACCTAATGGAGGGTGTACCTCCCCTTATCTCCTAGGCATTCCCAGTGGGTAGCTTCAGGGGATCCTTGGCTTCCCTGTAGAAAGTGCCCAATTTACTGGAAGATCGAATCCCCACCTGCTCCCCCTCTGAGCAGTCATAACTTTTGTAATTACAAGTTTCATGACTTTTACAGTCCTTGCCCAATGCATGATGTCTTAGGCCTTGTAAATTCCCTTTACTCTAGGGAAGCTTGATGACCACTATGAGATACCTCAGATACCTGGAAGTCTGTTTCTGAAAAGACAAAATCAAGTTAATTATACCTAAAGTGTGCATTTCTCCAAAAGCACAGCTTCTATTTTCTCATCATTGTGTCAGGGTTTAAGAACAAGATGAAAAATGGCTTCCCACTCTCAGTCTGTTCTTTCAGTGTTTTTTTTTTTAATTTTGAGATGGGATAAATAAGAACATTTTTTAAATTATTGGAATGATGCACTAGAGAAGATAAAACATGCTAATGCAAAATTTCCATCTTGCACCAAGATGCTGACTTTGTATGTCTGCAAAGCTCCTCTGTTCTCTTTGTGGTCCTTATTTGCCCATAGTTGCGCTTTGTGTCTGTAACTTATTGTCATCTAGTCTTACACATTAAAGTTTTTTTTTATTTGCCTCTTTAATCCTACAGTTTTACTTAAAATACATTATAATGCAATACTACAGAAATAGAAAACATATATATAAACTATAAATTATGATCAGATCTTAGAATCAAAATTATTTGTCATTTTAGACAGGTCATATAACCTACTGTGTGTTTATTGAGGTAGTCCACATCTTACAAACAGGATGACCATTTCTCTGTTCCCATGTAACTCTTTTTCTGTCATTCACAAATGCCTCCTGGAATGTTTGCCATTGATTTGTGCAACAAACAGAATTTCATATAAATCAGAAGTATCTATGGAAATCTTAGAAAATTTTGTAGTTCTTTTAGAACATAGTTTCTCAGTCATCATTATTTTATTCCAGTATGTTCATAACATTTCTACCATAGTTTACTTTGCGTGGACATTTTGACCTGTGATGCTTTAAGGTAGTTTCTTATTTAGATTGAAGAGTTACCAGACACATTTTACTAATACTTATTTTGAGAAACCTAACTTATATATAAGACTGTTTTCTAGATACAAGTTTCCCAACTGCATGGGTGTTCCATTTACAAATAATTTAGAGAAACTACGTCTCCCTATTTTTAAGTATAATTTTCACCTAAAGCTATGGATATGTACAAATATTGTGTAATATAAAATGCAAAAATTATACATTTTTAAAAACTTTCTTTCATTTAAAGAATCTCTTTTCCTAAAACCATTAATTTTGCAAGTCAAAACACAGATCCTCTGGAGAAAGTGTGTTATGTCCTCTAAGTAGAAGAAAAAATGTTACATGAGCAGTATCTTGGTTTTAACATATGATCCTAAAAATATAATATTTATATGTAGAGATTTTAATAGTGATTTTTCTCTTTTCTTTTTTGTTTCTGCTGATTAACAATCTTCAACCTTATACCTGGGAAACTAAAACAAGTGTCATAAACAGCTACCACAAGGGGCAGGTAGAAAGGATACTCCTTTCAAGATACGCTTTCCAATAGTGTGGCCAGGAGTCACAGGTGGCTGTTAGCATATGAAATGAGGCTGCAGCCTGGCTCGGTGGCTCAGCCTGTAATCCGCGCCTTGGGAGGCTGAGGTGAGTGGATTGCCTGAGTCTGCGGGTTCGAGACCCGCCTGGGCAAGCGAGACCTCATCTCTACAATAAAAATCAAAAAAATTAACTGGGCGTGGTAGTGCGCGCCTGTAGTTTCAGCTACTTGGAGGCTGAGTGGAAAGATCGCCGGAGCCCAGCAGGTTGAGGCTGCGGTGCCCAGGAGCGGCCACTGCACTCCAGTCTGGGCGACGGAGTGAGACTCCAATTCAAAAAAAAAAAAAAAAAAGAAAATGAGGTTGCTGTGACTGAGGAACCATAGGTTAAGTTTTATTCAAATGAGTTTAAATTACAAAACAGAAGCAGTGTAAAACATTTTGCCATTAAACCCAACTTTATCATTTTGGTAGGACTATATTCTACTTTAATTGTTGAAACTTGAGCATCAAATAAGATGTGCTGTAGGTACATGACACTGAGGGTGTTTCATAGACCTATTAGAAAAAAAAATGTTATAAAATATTTTGTTAATAGATTTTATTGATTTTTTTATTGATTACATATTGAAATAATGTTCTGGATTTATCAGGTTAAATAAAGTATGCCACAAAAATGCACTTTTTTGCATTTGCTTTTCAAGGAGACTACTACAGAGGTAAAATACTGTGATAGCACTCACATCTTATTTCCATTAACCACTGCTGCTCTCTAGTCTCACCATAAAGAATGTCACTAATAGAAGACTTGGAATTCTGGTAGTAAAGCATAAGCAAATAAATAAGGTAGAGAAAGTGGATAATAAAAGACATGTAGCAACGGAATTGTAAACTGGCTTTAACAATCAGAAGAGCAGTTGGTAATTATACTTTATACCTTTGTCTGTTGTATGAAAGGTAGGTACCCTATTAAGTACAGGAATCCATACTAGGTACCTGTTGGGCACAGGAATAGTGGTGAGGAAGGGTCATCCATTGATTTCTGACCAGAGACCACAGCTAACACCTTATGGTGCAACCTGGCAGAAATTATGAAATGCCTAGAGTTTACCCTCTAATGAAAATGACACATCTATCTGTACAAATATCATATATTTTAGTAGAATTTGTTCTGGAGTCCCAAATAATTTTGGGGACAGTGCATATTTGCCTTTTTATAGCTGAAATCACTGGCACAAGAATTTAATCGAGTGGTCCAACAGCTGTAAACTTTGCTTCACAGATTTCCATGTTCTTTTGAAAGGTAACACGAAACCTAAAGGATGCATAGCTATTGGCTAGCTAATATTTGCTGCCAAGAGGAAAGTATAGTATTAGGAAGTTGAGGTTGAAATGTTGATACCGAACTGGTATTCACTTATAAACGCAGGCACATAAATTATTTGTTTCTCCAACACACATCTATACTTATATAAACTTCCCCATCTGCACAGCCTTCATCACTAAAGAAACCTCAAGTGTTCTTAAAGAAAAAAAAGAATCTAAGAACATAAAAAACTTTACAAAATATAAAAAATTTATTCTGGTCAATCCACACAGATAATGGATCCTCTTTTACAGGACTATTATCAGAATGCATTTTTTAAAAATATCATAGCTTCTACATACTTAAAATACTTGACTCTTCCACCTTGCCAACATTTTTAAGAAATTTAATGTCAAAAATCAATTGTCTTGTAGAAGAGACACAAATAATTGCAGAGATATGTAAACCAAAAAGCAACCTAAAGGGATTCCTATTTGGAAAGCCTTACAACACCTTTTCTTTGACATTTGGTTGATTATACACCAGTTTATATCTAGTTTTTAGCTCAGGACCATTGCAAAGATTAACTGGGGTTGCATATGATTAGGTTAGATATTTATTTCTTGGAAGAGTGCTGGACTGTTTCAGAGGTCACATGCTACCCTCAGGTATCTTACACAGAATCACTTGCATAAATATAAACTACACATCATATTCACTACACCGCTCACCATGTATAGTGTGTATCTGTGGTTTTATGAATACATAGTTTTATATATATATATATACACACATATACACATATATATGTATATATTTTTCCATCTCTATTATTTGTATCCAGTAGTAAAGATTAATCTTGTTCAAAATTGTTTTTTCTATTGTCTTTTAAACATATAAAATGTTTTAAATATTTCTTAACACTTTTCTTCTAAAAAGGCTATAATAAGTTCTGAAAGTCACAAAATACATTTAATTTTATTTATAAGATAAATCTAATAGGTATGATACAACATGAAAGCGTTCCTTAAAAAATCATAGTTTCAGCCGGGCTCAGTGGCTCAGCCTGTAATCCCGTGCCTTTAGGAGGCTGAGGTGAGTGGATTGCCTGAGCCCGCGGGTTCGAGACCCGCCTGGGCAAGCGAGACCTCATCTCTACAATAAATCAAAAAATTAGCCAGGCGTGGTAGTGCGCGCCTGTAGTTCCAGCTGCTTGGAAGGCTGAGGCGGAAGGATTGCCGGAGCCCGGCAGGTCGAGGCTGCGGTGGCCGGGAGCGGCCACTGTACTCCAGTCTGGGCGACAGAGTGAGACTCCAACTCAAAAAAAAAAAAAAAAAGTTAAATGAAACCTACTTAGAATTAAAGCAAGGATCCATATTTTAGATGTTACAGATCTATGGAAACATTTTGTAAACTGAAGGGATTTCTTCTCACTGG
>CAUYQG010087404.1:0-17762 GCA_963574415.1 Tarsius wallacei
GACGCTGGGGTGGCCATGAGTGTGCCACTGTACTCCAGCCTGCAGCCTGGGCAGCAGAGTGAGACTTCAACTCCAAAAATAAAATAAAATAAAATTCTCTTTTTTCCAACTTAAAAAAAATGACTATGCTGTATGAGGTAACACAGCATAATTTATGGTGTATGTTATTATAAAGCACCTTAAGTCTTTTTATAATAAAATTAAAAAACACTTAAACACAGAACTCATGCATAAATTAAAAATCCAATATTCAATGTTATATTAGTTGAAGCAATAATACAAGTCTTTCTTCATTACCTAAGTATATTTTTATTTAGCCCCAAATCTCACTCTTAACATGTCTTGTTTATCTTAAATTCTCATTTTTACCTTGAATTTTTTCTAATGTTTATAGTATTAAACACTTATGTTCTTACCATTTGAAACTTGTCAAAAACTTATAGTAGAACAAACGTATTTAACACAAAGGCATACAAATTTAATGTTAAAGGATTTTCTTCCTTTTACCTTGCTATAATTTGAGGGTTTTGCAGGTATACAGGGCGGAATTTATAGAGTATAATGCTTTTAGTGTTAATTTATCTCTAGATTTAATGTCTCTGGATTTAATAATAAACTTATTATAACATTTTAGATTTGTGTATACTTTTACAAACTCTCATTAATTTTACCTTTGCATCCTTACAATTATTATATGAAGAAGGAAGGGCAAAATTTTTTTTTTTTTTTTTTTTGGAGTTGAAGTCTCACTCTGCTGCCCAGGCTGCAGGCTGGAGTACAGTGGCACACTCATGGCCACCCCAGCGTCGACCTGCTGGGCTCCAGAGATCCTTTGACCTCAGCCTTCCAAGTAGCTGGAATTATAGGCACGCGCTGCCACACCTGGCTAATTTTTTGTTTTTATCATGGAGATGAGGTCTCACCAAGTTGCCCAGGCTGTCCTTCAACCCGTGGGCTCAGGCAATCCCCTCACCCTGGCCTCCCAAAGTGCTGGGATTACAGGCTGAGCCACCAAGCCCGACCTTGCCATCATAATTTAAAGAACTTTATTTGGTGTCCAACTTTATGGTTTAGACAATGACAAAAGCAGAGCACCTGTCTTCTTTGGTGCTGTAGCCTTTGTACATGGAAGTCTTTCAGCTTCGGAAGTTGACAGAGGGACACAGTAGAACACAGACCTACTTATGTGACATTTCATTTTGAGCATGGAGTTTGCTTTTAAATAAAGTTCAGTCTTCACATTGTGTGTCCAGAATGCTGCAAGGAGTTGGGAACAGGATAGCAAAGGATAAGACATGGTCTTTGTTCCTTTGGAAAATGTGAACTATAATACAAGCTCCAGAGGAGAAACTATGATACAAGTCTTTGGTAGTACAGAGTGGCAGAGTGGGGAGGGGACTCATTCTGAGTCAATAAACACAGGCTGTTCCCTAGACATGGGCATATAGTATCAGGGATATCACAGATTGGAAGTGTGAACTCAGGAATGAGACAGAGATGATTTCACTGCTTCTATATTCCCAGGTCATATGAAAATAAAGCTTTCCTCTTTCTTCCATAAACTGTGCTTAAAAAGGTGGTCAGAGGCCATCATATTGCCACATCTAATGGGCAATTCTCAGTCCTCTTTTTGCTCAACTTATTAGTAGCATTTTACACAGAAGATTATTCAATGTTTCTTGAAACATTTTCTTTCATTTGGCCTCCAGGATACCATTTTCTCTTGGTTATCCTTCTCTCTCGATCCCTCAGGAAGGAATTCTGCTCATTGTCTGATCTCTACTCATTACAGTGCCTTGGAAGTCAAACTTTCAACTTCTTTTTTTGTCTCTTTCAACACTGTTTTCCTAAGCAACCTCTCCCAAGCTTGTATCTGTAGACAGATGTCTTCCCAGGCAAATATCAAGTGCTCCATATATATATATATATTTGTTAGATGAGTTGTGAGATGAATAAAAGGAAAATTTGACTATAAAATGTGTTCGCATGGTTAAAATCATATCTAATTTTAGAAATCAGCAGATTTTGCCATCTGAAGAAAAACAAATCAAGAAGCACAAGGATGAAAACCAGTTATTTAAATTGAACACTAATAGGTGAATATATTATACAACAAAAAGTAAATTGGTAATTTGACAAACTTTGGGACACAGAAGTTCATTATGGTTTGCAAACCAGAACATTTGAAAAAATAAACTAGAACTATAATTGTCGTCAACAAAGGACTACACAGAAGCCAGCTGTGGTTGCTAGGACATTACACTGCTCTCCATCACATAATCAATGTTAAAACAAAGAATTGGATGTACAAACTAACTTGACTGCAGAAGTGCTGAGAAGTAACTTGGGAAGTGGAATCACTGACCTCAAGGGAAGTAGTAAGTGGGACTATAGGATGAGGTGGAAAAAGAAACAAAAAAGGAAGAGGTTTTTTGTTTTTATAGATTAGAAAATATAGTTTATTTAGAAAGCAAATTACCTGATGGAATATTATGCAGCCATAAAGAAGGACAAAATTATGGACTTTGCAGCAACTTGGATGGACTTAGAGTCTATAATACTAAGTGATCAATCACAGAAACAAAGAACTGAGTACCACATGTTCTTACTCATAAGCAGACCTTGAACAATTATCATAATACTATCAGAAAGGGATTGGGAGTAGTGAGAAACTGTCGGGGTTGGCGGGTGGGATTGGCAGTAGTGGGAAACTGCCAGGGGAGGGAGGGCACACATTATCAACAAGGTACCTGGATAATAACATTTGTACACCTAACCCTGAATTGTACCCCACATCTTTAAAATTAAAAATTAAAAAAAGAAAGCAAATTGGACCATACACACACACACACACACACACACACACACACACACAGAGAGAGAGAGAGAGAGAGAGAGAGAACCTACACACTCCCTGGCCATCAATATCACTATAAGGACTCATCAGATGAATGAGTGGGGCAGGACTTGCCCTTAGCATATCACTACTTATAACATCTGAGAAGCAAATGGAGATGGAAATTGTCAATAGAAAAAGAGTGACAATAAAAGAATAGATTTGAGGAGTGGAAAGGAACTCTTTCTGCTTCCTCTCTGGGACCCTGAGAGTTAGAAAGCTCCTCTACAGAGTACTTCACTGGATGTAGGTAGAAAGTCATGAGGAAACTTCACGGGGCACATGAGACCCCAAAGTGTCCTAGGGGCAATCAAATATTTTCCTGGATGAGCAAGTGTTGTTCATATGGTCCAAGAAGTAAGCAAATTGAAGGTCTTTCAGGACGTGCCATGGGTTGTGCAGTGGACGTTGGCATTGTCTGAATGATGAACACTGGGTGGGGAAGCAAATGTTTCCGGGCATGTTAACGGTGGGGCATAGTTAGAACTTGTGCATCTCAGTGCAGGGCAGTATTCAGTAGGTCAATCACTAATTCTGAAGCATTCCTAAACCAATTTGCAATTCAAGGCTATTAGCCTGTCAGTATGAAAGTTTTGTGGGTTATCTTTGTTTTAGTTCTGTTTTTTCTTCATGACTTGATTATTTGTCAAGTTAATTTTTCTATTGCACCCTTAAATGGGGTGATGATTTAGATTGTTTATTTCCTCATTTTACCTGGTCTTGGTGTACACAACGCTTCATGCCTTTTTTTGTAGAGAGGTGAGATAGCTTCCAAAGAGAGCAAGCATGTCTTTCAGGGTGCAATTCTTCTTCATGAAATTTCCTCCTTAATATTCTCTGAAAACAAGCATCACCTCTGGTTATATTTGGAAATCAATCTATTGAATGCCTTTGCAGCTGTGCTCTTGTCCAAGGTCTCAAAAGATGCCTTTTCACAGGGAGAACAGTGCAGGTGCAAACAATGTCAGTTATTCTTAATGAATGCTGCTTCTTTTTGAACTAAATTCTTGAAGCTTGCAAGGTCATTTTTTATATTTACCAATCAATCCCTTTTATATCCTTTGTAAGCATCTTGACACACTTTCAAATATGTGCCCAAGCAGTGTGTATTTATGGTCAACTCTTGTAGAATTATAAATGGGCATTTAGCTCTCACTAGGGTGTAAGGGTAGACATGTGTGCATTATATTCTTAATGCATGTTCACATTACATTTCAAAAGTGAACATATCTAAGTATTTGGGCCTATGAGTTCTACCTAGGGTAACCTTGTCCTTGTTCTCTTTTAGTTAGCTCTTGGTTGTTTTTTTTTGTTTTTTTTTTCTGCCCTTTTATTTCATTGAAAGTTTTACTTCATTGGTTTCTAAAGTTTGCTGCTCATTAGAATCACCTGGAAATCTTTACAAATTCTTGGTGCCCGGCACCCATTCCCAAATATCGTTATTTAATTGGTATAGGTGAAAACTGAGCATTGGCATTTTTAAAGCTCCCCAGGTAATTCTAAAATGCAGCAAATACTAGAAACCACCATTCAATTTTGTTGAATGAACAACTGGATATAAAAAGCCAGATGTTTCTTAACCTTAATTAGGGAAGCATTTTCTGTAGAATAAGACTGACTCCATGAAGGAACTGCTGAAATTTGGATGACTGATCTAAGTGAGGATTGTTTTACCACTGATTTCCTAATTAGTGTTAGAAAAGAATTATTTTTCTTATTCACATACCTTTTGTCTTGGTCCTTCCAAAAATGACTGCTTTTTGTTCAGTGCTTAAAAGGAATAGGGTACATTTTTTACTCACGCTGGTCACAGAATAGGGTCACATTACATCTTAGAGGAATTTGTATACATATTTGACTTAATAACTTTCTCAAGACATCAGCTGTAATTTGAATTCTTATCCAATTAAAACTTAGCTTACAATTAAAAATCTGCTCCAGTAAATCAATAGTGGAATTTAGCAGAAGGAATTCACCTGTGTGTAATCCTGTGTCAAGTATTGTAGATGGGATGGATAGCTCCACAAGTGCTGTCCCAGGCCATGAAAGTTCGCTGTAGAGAATGAACCAGACATTTCCTGATTTAGCATCTTCCTGAAATTGTTAAAGTAAGATTAATCCTCATTCAAACACCATAACCCAAAAGGTAGTTTTCTTGGGTACTCTTATAGCATGGAAATCTCTTAGCTTTACAACATTTCAACATTGCCAGTTCCTTCCAGAAGATTGAAGCCTCTTGTAAGCCCTGTGTATTTGAGACATTATTTGGAAATTAAGTGCTGTATTGAGAATGTAATAAAGTCTTTCAGATAATATTCATTCAAATTGTCCTGCTTGAATTTGTTACATTTTTAATGCTTTATCTCTAGTCTTAACTTCTTTGTTTCTGGGAGCTATAAATATTAAAGAAAAAAAACCCCTCTAGGACTATGGTTGCTTTAATGAGGTTAGGCTAGCCTTGTCAGGTGAGCATGAAGGACTTCTGTTAAATTCTACTATTGATTTATTGGAATAGATTTTTAAATGTAAGTTAAGTTTTGATTAGATGAAATTCAAATTGCAACTGATGTCTTGAGAAAGTTTTAAAGTCAAATGAATTAAAATTCCTCTAAGATGTAACATGACCCTTATCTGTGCCAAATGTGCCTGAAAAATGTACCCCATTCCTTTTTAGCACTGAACAAAAGCAGTCACTATTTGGAAGAACTGAGACAAAAGGTACGTGCATAAGAAAAAGGATTTTTCTTCTAACACTAATTAGTTCACATAGTTCCTTGAACCAGAGTACAACTCTTTTGTGGTTTGAATTAATTTTCTCTTGGGGGAAAAAATCTGCTACTGTTTTATTTTAAGACTAAAACAATGATCCCTCCATTTGGCCAAGAAAGTTCATAGCAATTAGAGTGGATGTCTAAATGAGTAAGAAATTAATTCTTTGTCTTTCTTGGGGAAATAACATGCCAGGCTAAGAAAAATAAATGGCTGATGTTATTTCAGGAAAGTACGTACAACTGCCTCTCAAAGAAGTCTTCCAGAAAGGATAATCTGAAATTAGGATTTGGTTAAAAATAAAGAGAGAGAAAGATACATCTGGACCTTCCAGAAACTAATCATACCTCATTGAGCTCTTTTCTACACTTACGTTGAAAAGTTCTTTCTACTGTAGCAGGAAATGCTTGAATAAAAGTGAAAGAAATTATTTCTATTGAGTTTCTCTTTGAAATTAGTAATTCTATTATTTTATTTTTTTAAATATCAATTTTATTGCTTTAACTTAGATCAGATAATTCTTAGATCAGAATTTTAGTTTTTTTCTTTTATAATCACAAGTATTTAAAAATATTAAATAAGACAATACTTTAATAAGTGAAAATTGTAAAAATAGCGACATTCCCAGGATATTCAAAAAATATTCAAAAGAAGTTGAAAGTAATTTCTGTTGAATTTTATACACAGAATATATATAACACATATGTACATACATGTGTAAATATGTTTATAGATAGATGCAAACAAATATATATGCAGCTAAAAATTTTATATATATGTAGTTTGTAGGGCTGCCATAACAAAGCACCAACACTGAGTGGCTTGAACAATAGAACTGTATTGTCTCATATAGAAATTCATATGGAAACATAAACGACCACGAATAGCCAAAACAATCCTTGGCAAAAGAAACAAAGCAGGAGGTACCACACTTCCAGACTTCAAACTTTACTATAAGGCTACAGTAATCAAAACAGCCTGGTATTGGTACAAGAACAGGCACATAGACCAATGGAATAGGATAGAGATTCCGGAAGCAAAGCCTCAATTCCTCAACCAACTCATCTTTGACAAAGGCTCCAACAACAACCACTGGGGAGAGGAGAACCTATTCAGTAAATGGTGCTGGGAAAACTGGCTGACCACATGCAGAAGATTGAAACAGGGCCCCTACATATCAACATACAAAAAAATTAACTCTAAATAGATCAAAGACCTAAATGTAAAACCTCATACTATAAGAACGTTAGAAAATGCAGGAAACACTCTTAATGGAAGTTGGAACTGGCAACTGATTCCTGATCAAAACCCGAAGTGCCCAGGCCATAAGAGATAAGATAGACAAGTGGGACCTCATTAAACTGACAAACTTCTGCAAAGCCAAAGAAACCATCAAGAGAGCAGGGAGACAGCCCACAGAATGTGAAAAAATATTTGCCAGCTGTATATCTGTCAAAAGCCAAACATCTAGGATCTACAAGGAATTCAAATGTGCTGAAAGGAAAAAAACAAACAGCCCCTGTAAAAAGTGGGCAAAAGACATGAATAGACACCTCTCAAAAGAAGATATACGGGCAGCCAACAGACACATGAAAAAGTGCTCAGCCTCACTCATCATTAGAGAAATGCAAATCAAAACCACTTTGAGATACCACCTAACCCCTGTAAGAATGGCTATCATTAATAAAACAAACAACAGATGCTGGTGAGGTTGCGGAGAAAAAGGAATACTTCTACAGTTCCAGTGGGAATGCAGACTAGTACAACCTCTTTGGAAGACTTTGTGGCAATTTCTGAAGGAACAAGAAGTTGACCTTCCATATGACCCAGGAATTCCCCTATTGGGAATAGACCCAGAGGAGCTCAAATCATTCTACAAAAAAGATACCTGCACACGTATGTTTGTAGCAGCTCTATTCACAATAGCAAGAACATGGAACCAACCATGTTGCCCAGCGAAGCTGGATTGGATTAAAAAAATGTGGTCCATAGACACAGTGGAATATTCTGCAGCCATAAAGAAGGACAACTAAATGACCTTCACAGCAACTTGGATGGATTTGGAGTCGATCATACTCAGTGATGCATCACAGAAGCAAAGAACAGAGTTCCATATGTTCTCACTCACAAGTGGACTTTGAACAATTATAATACTATAAGAAAGCGTTTGGCAGTAATGGGAAACTGCCAGGGGAGCGGGGGTGGGATTGGCAGTTGAGGGAAACTGCCAGGGGAGGGAGGGACATACCTCATCAACAAGGGTACCTGCATTTTTACAATTAAAAAAGTGGGGTGCTAAGGCCGGGAGGGGGTGAGAGGACGCCAGGGGCCAGAGACAGAGAAGGACTCCGCGTGGGTATGTGTATACTTGGCGGCTGTCCTGCCCTCTCTCCCTCTGCTCTCTGTTGACAGGTCCTAACCAGGGGCAGAGCGAAAGGGAGACTGGTGATGCCATCCTTGCCTCTCAACTTCCTGCACGCAGGGGTGGCCTAGAGAAGAAGGGGACTGGAAGAACCAGGTGAAGACGTAGGATTCCTTAGACAGCCACTGAACAGACCCGGATGCCACAAAGGGATCCTTTTCAGACTTACTATTCTAACAGCAGTTATGCAAGTATTCCAGTTAAGGGGCCATCGAGGTTAGAGGCAGGGAAATTCATTTGGGAGATCAGATTTGACATTTTTCGCAGAGAAAATTAATAAGGGCCTCGTCCAGGTTGGTGGCAAAGAGAACAGGGACAAAGGAACAAATGTGGAAAGCACGAGAGCCTTGTCAGTCATTCACACGGATGTGTGTCCTCTCTGCGGTGTTGTCTTCAGATTAAGATTTCTAGATCTTATAAAACGTATGTGATTTGTGAGTTTAGGGTTTGCAGCAACCTCTCTCTTCCTTAATCGTTCTCTCGAAGGTGCTTTTCTCTTCCATTTTTCTCTTTTTAAAATTTTGATGTTCTGGTTTGATATTCAGTTTTTGTTGATGATTTAGCTCAGCGCTTTAGTGGTTTGAGAAATACGAGCGCTTCACAGAATGCCAAACGAGAGTCCAAAATTCAGGCTGCCCTTCAATCGTGTTAGGCATTTTCCTGATGTGACCAAGAGTTTACCATAAAATCTGAAAATCAAGCTATTTTAATTGCTCTACCTTTGACCCGTAAAGATACACATTAGATACGTATCACATTAGCGAAGCACCCATCTCGTCTGCAAACAATGCAAACATATATCTTAATCTGAAAGGTCGATCCACTTCTTTTTTTTTTTTTTTTTTTTGAGTTGGAGTCTCACTCTGTCGCCCAGACTGGAGTGCAGTGGCCGCTCCCGGCCACCGCAGCCTCGACCTGCTGGGCTCCGGCGATCCTTCCGCCTCAGCCTTCCAAGTAGCTGGAACTAGAGGCGCGCGCTACCATGCATGCCTGGTTAATTTTTGAGTTATTGTAGAGATGAGGTCTCGCTTGCCCAGGCGGGTCTTGAACCCGCGAGCTCAGGCAATCCACTCACCTCAGCCTCCCCAAGCGAGGGATTACAGGCTGAGCCACTGAGCCCGGCTGCTTCAACATTTCTTAGGGGCTGATCCACCTGCCCGCTGAACTGGCAGAGCTGTGAACACTCCTCAGGGCCTGGCGCACTGGCCCACTGAACCAGCAAAACTATAAACATTTCTCAGAGTTTGGCTCATCGATCCCCAAACTAAGAGCGCTCTAACACTCTTGGGAGCTCCGCAGCTGTTGGCATCCCCAAGTTCTCATATATCTCCGCATTCCCCTATCCTGATATCAGCGCATCCCCGGCCACCATGTGGATCCCGGGCTGGCAGTGCAGTTTCAGGGACTGCAACAACCCTTGGGGGGCTTGCCAATTGGTCAGACAAACAATACCACTGCGATTGTCAGAAGGGTGACTTAAAGCAGACCTATCTGTTTAATTTCTGAGGTTTCTTGTCCTCTATCCTCCCGGTCACATTTTTTTTTCTTCGAGATAGCCGTGGCTACTCAACCCTCTTCACGCTCAATGTCGTGGGTGTCTTTGCGGTCTAGGGGAATGGCATTACTGGGCAGTATGGGTAGCTGGCTTGGTTATTTGGAATGTGTCTCAGGACAATGTGTAGGACATTCCCCTACTTTTCCAAGAAGTAGGGGGATGTAACGATTTTAAGAATTCTCTTGTAAAGAACTCACCAGTAGAGGATAGGAAGCTTTGGTTTTGTTCTTGCTCATGTCAGCATAACCTGGTGAACATGAGGAGTTCTTATATGTAAGGAATTAACTTTGGGAAGTACCTTTTTAGGTCAGGTCCCCACTTCCTTGGGTTCCCTGTCTTTGGAAAATCTGGATCTATGGATCTTTGCCCTAGCATGCAAAGCCTTGTCAGTACTATAAAGGAACCATTTAGGTGGGCAAACAATGAAGGAAAGTGGACTGTTTACTTTAAGGCATCTTGTCAGCTCTATGCCTGGGAACTCAGACACCTCATTTGTGGGCCCTATTAGAGCCAGCTTATACAAGCCATCCTATTCAATGTCCTGCACCATTTGAAAAAGTTTTTTCATGTAGGAAAACAGTAGGAGAGATCACCCTTTGGCTGCTGATTTCACTTTTTCAGAGGCCATTGGGGATTGTCTCAATGGACCTGCATACCTTTCTCAGGCACTGTTACGTCTTCAACTTGCATGGTTCCCTACCAGTGAAGAAGACTTTGACTGGAAAATAATGTCTCCCATTAATATGGATATTGTCTACTGGCTACAGGTTCACAGAAAGTCCCAGGAACACCCCTCCATTCAAATTCCTTGCCCAAATACAATTTCTCCAAGGACTTCTTCAAGACTTAGTCTGGATTAGGGAGAATACTAGGCTTGAGGAACTCAGAAGCACAGTAAACAGCGAAACCTGGAGCACTGTGCAGGTAAGCGTGACTACTCCTGCTAACCAGGTCCCTTCTGCTACACATGGATGGAGGTCATGCTTGCATCCATGGGGATGCCATGAGCATATATAGACAGGAAAGTAAGGGGATGCCCTTCGTTCTTTAATTTTTTTTCAGGCACATTGATGGAGAAGTAGGGAAAGTTAAAGGATGCCTTCTTTCCCTTTTCACTCTTTCCTCAGATGGGTAACAAGTCATCTGGCCATCTGCAGTGTGTACTAATCTCAAGTGCATCCTGAGATACTGGGACTCCTTTGATCCTCAGACCCTAAAGAAAAACCATGTTGGATTCTTTTGCCGCCAAGCATGGTCAAATTGTAAGTTGCAAGATGAAGAGACTTGGCTTCTGGGGGAGGGGTGGGGGGGAGGACTGATTATTTCAAAGGATAGTCCAAGTGGACCAGGGATGCCAATTCCAAACGGTGACATTGGGGAAGTCATCAGCCCCGGAAGTCACTACTGGCTCATCCTGTCCTCCTTATCTAGGTCCTTCCTACACTTCACACCTGCCCCACTCTAAAAACCCTCACTCTAGACAAGCTCCTTTACTCATGCTCCTACAAGAGATGCTTAGTGAATATTGCTCCAATAAGGTACAGGTATCCTTTTCCACACATGACTTGAAAAAAATTAAGGGAAGTCTTGCTAGGTTCTCAGATTACCCTGACAAGTATATGGATGCTTTCCAGAATTTAATCCAAGTATTCAAGCTTTCCTGGAAGGATGTTATGTTGCTTTTAAGACAAATGCTGACAATCACTGAGAACGAGCATCCCTGCAAGTGGCAGAGAAGTTTGAGGATGAGTTTTGCATTACAGATAGTGCCAAAGAGGAAGAAGAGCCTTATTCGAGTGGAAAATCAGCAGTACCATTGGAAAACCCTAAATGGGACCCCAATAGTGACGTGGGAAAGTGGAGAAGGAAATATTTCCTGATATGCATACTGGAAGGCTTAAGTACTAGAACTAAACCTCTCAACTACTCTAAGTTATCCATGATAGAACAGTGTACTGATGAGAATCCCTTTGCCTTTCTGAAAAGGCTAAGAGAGGCTTCGGTTAAGCACTCTTCCCTAGATCCTGAATCAGACAAAGGGAACTGTTCCTAAAAGATACGTTTTTTAGTCAAGCTACTCCAGATATCAGGAGCAAGCTGCAGAAGGAGACGATAGGACCAGACACTACCTTGGAGAACCTCCTGAAATTGATTACCTTGGTCTTTTACAATAGGAATAAGAAAAAGACTCAGAAAAAAAGGAGACACAAGAAAAAGGCATAGGGTCTAATGCCTTACAGGCTTGTAACCCCAGAATCTCTGGGGTGCATCTAGTAACTGTTATGAATGTGGCAAGTCAAGATGTTAAAAAAACAACAGGGTGCCAACATGGAGAGCTGTGCAACCAGAGGGCCAAAAGAGACATTTAAAAATTTTTATTTTACTTTATTTGCATTCTAAAGATGTGGTGTACAATTCAGGGTTAGGTATACAAACGTTGATTATGCAGGTACACTTGTTGATGAGGTATGCCCCTCCCTTCCCTAGCAGTTTCCCTCAACTGACAATCCCACCCCTATCCCCTGACAGTTTCCCACTACTGCCAATCTTCTTCTTATAGTTTTATATTAGTTCAAGGTCTGTTATGAGTGAGAACATATGGTAATCTGTTCTTTGTTTCTGTGATAGATCACTGAGTATGATCGACTCTAAATCCATCCAAGTTGCTGCAAAGTCCATATGTTTGTCCTTCTTTATGGCTACATAATATCAAAAGAGACATTTCAATTGGCAGTCCCCATTAGCAACAAAACTCCAATGACCCTCAGAGATCTGGTAAGAATAAGCCTGCCTAGGGGATGGTGCCTGTTGCCATGGGTATAATATGTGGGGACACTAGAAGCCTAATTATTCCAAGAAGGCCTAAACATTCAGGGTCTTGTCCATTGTGCAGGTCATAGAGCCACTGGAAAGTGAGTACACTGTCTTCTGAAGAGAGGAGTGAACACCTAGCTCAGGAATCATGGCCACTGAGGAGGCCTGAGAACCTGCTAAAATATATGGCATAGCTTACCATCACCTCTACGACCCCTCGATGAGCATTAGGGCTCTGGAATCCAAATTAATTTTTTAATTAACACAAGTGCCAGCTGTTTGGTCCTGGCCATGCATGTTGGAATATACATGTATATACATATAGCCTTAATTAAAGTTGCTAGGGGTAATTCAAAGCAGAAATATAGAAAGTCACAAGGAAAGATGAAAAGGGAGAAGCCAGAAAAGCAAAGGAAAGATGTAAAGAAAGTCACTGGTATGGAAGTATGTTTTTGTTAAGGAAGAATATTAAAGATGAAAAATAATTGTATAGTGGAACGGATCTTATATGGTAAATTTTTGTCCTGAAATACAGTGACTGGTTTAATAAAGTAAAAAGGAAGTAAAGTATAGGACAGAAAAATAGAGAGTTCATGCATGTCAAAAAATGGTGTGTGTATATTGTACAATGGGAAGAGATTTGGTACTGGCACTTTCCCCGTCTTTAGGCCCAGATTGGGAGGGTCCCTACACTGTGCTTCTCTCCACTCCTTCAGCAATGTAGGTCACTGGAATAGACTCTTGGATTCATCATGTGAGAGTATAAGCCTGGAGTCCAGAAGAAGTTACCTCTGCTGACCTAAAAAAACACTCAAAATGCCATTGTGATGAAATTGAAGACATCAAACTAAAGATTATAAAACATAAGTGCCAATAATTAACCTTCCATGGATATTCTTCTTATAGTTTTGCCTATATTTGCTGCCTTTACTTTTGTTTTGATCTGCACTGTTAAGCGCCTTTGCCAAGGACCCCTTAAACATGAACACCCATGGGATTATCTGCTTCCTTTGACAGTCATCTTTTTCACACCTCCTAAAAGATCTCTCACATGGGAAGAAACAAAATGATTAGTTTATTTTACTTCTTATTTCTGTCATCACTAGCCCTAACATCTTATAAGCACTCCCTTTCTCCCTCCACTACATACTTTACTCAACAGGGTAATTATTAAAATTTCAGGATATGCCCACAGGAGGGACCTTCTCTAACGCTCCCCCAAGAGCCCTACTGTTGTCTTTTGAGCAGATTGCAGATTGGAAATCTCAATGGTTCCTGGTATGAGTTCACTGCCCTAAAAGGAGCGTTGAAAACCAGTCACAAACTTTCCCAAGGCAAAAAGCCCTCAATTAAGATTGGAGAAGAAACAGAGATGTGGGGAAAGTTTCTATCTGCTTTTGATCACACCTGGAACTAACCTGGGTGGAATGTCTCCCCCCCAAATACTGTAATGAGACTGTATGGGTAGTTGTTTATATAACTCTAATCATGCCTATAGAACCTGTATACATAATAGGATGATCCCTTGGGAATACAGTGAATGGGAATATCTGGAGTTATCTGAAGAGGATTTTCTGTGTTACTGTTGCCACAACTCTGACAAACCAAAAGAAACTATAGCCACTGGGATATTTTTCCCATTTGGAACCATTAGGACATCTTCCTTAATTGAAACTGGGCACTACTCTATAAGTGGTAATGGATTATACTTGGTCTTACTCTACCAATGGAAAGGTGATTGCACAATAGTAGCACCTATACCTAAGACAACGTCCTCAGTAAGTCTCAAATGGCTTCCTCAGGACATATTCTAAATTTAGGATCTTTCTTGAAACAGTCCCTGTGACCACATCATCACAGAAACCTGGACATGCCTAACTATAACACACCTGACAATTATAATCTAAAGTGACATTCCCAGACAATCCAATCCTACAAAGACCTGGGATAGGACACTCGATTGCCAGAGGTTTCTTTTGGTTTGGTGGACTAGTCCTGATAGAAAGATTTGTTTTGAACCTTACTCTCATGGTATAACAAGGATGGAAAGCCATGGTAGCTGCTATGGAGAATCAACAAACATCCATTAACTCATTAGCTACTATGGTCCTGCAAAACCATCAAGCATTGGATATGCTCACGGTAGAATGTGGAGTAACATGCACATTCTTAAATTAAACTCGTTTCTGTATTTACACTTTCTCTCAGGTAGAATAAAACCTGCAGGTCATAAAAAATAATATCAAAATTATTGATACTTTAAGGGAAAAGGCAGGCTCAGGACCTAGTCGGCTGCAATCCTTTCCATCCTTTCTAAGGAACTCTAATATATGGAAGTGCATTTTCCCCTTGATAGCTTTTTGTTTCCTGCATTGTTCATATTTGGTCCTTGCATAATTAACCTCCTTATAGAATTTGTTTCTTCTCACCTAGAGGCCATTAGACTCCAAATGGTAATGCAGACAGAACCTTGTATGAAAGCTTTCTACTACCACTGACCCTTAGATCACCCACCAGAAGGTTCCATTATACCATTATCATAGGATGCTTATGATCAACAGGAAGTAGGCAGACTGGTCATTATCCCTACTCCCTAACAGCAGTTAGGTTTATATCTTCAGTGAGGGGAATGAAAAGAAAAAGGAAGGAACCGGATAGGCAGACAGATCAGGGTGGGTCTTGGTAAAAAACTTCTGCTGAAAGTCCCAAGGACTAGAGTGAGAATACTTATTTCCAGGTCCTTAGCCTGCCCCTTTTGCACTCTTCTTCTTGATTGGCCCTTTTCAAACCCCTCCCAGTTGGTGCATTTCAATCCCACCATGGTGTGTTGCTTTGATTGGTGCTAATGCCACCCAATCAGCATTCTCTTAAGACTATGTAAACCCCTGATTTCGCCCTCCAGGCAGCAATTCTCTTTCAAGCCTCCTCCAGCTGCTGAGAGCTTTTCTGTCTTCTAATAAATTTCTACTTGCTCATTCTCATGCTTATTCTTCCTGGGCATGAGAGAAGAACCTGGAAATACCGAACTAGAAGAGCTGCTGAACTAGAAGAACTGCATACACCAGACTGGAAGAGCTGGACATGCTGAGTTGAGAAAGCTTCAACACTTCTTGGGGGCTGGCTCACTTGCCCACCAAACCAATGGAGGTGTAGCTCTCCTACGGGGTGGCTTACCGATCCACTGAACTAGCAAAGCTGTAAACACTTATCAGGGCTCATTTTACCAACCTCCAAACTAAGAGAACTGTACCACTCCTTTGTGGCTCCACAGCTGTTGCCATCCCCGAGCTCTCAGGAACCACCATGTTCCACTATCCAGATGCCATCTCACCCTTGGCCACCACCTGGATCCTGGGTTTGCAGTGCAGCATTGGGAAGTACAAAATCTCTTGGAGGACCATTTCTCCAACTGGTCAGACAAAAACCTGCAACAATAGTGTTTCTAATTTTTATTGCACTTTTCCAATTTTAATGAAAGGTAGCGATCTACCAAGTGGGTCTCAGATAATTATAATCCACATCGGCAATCAAGCTGTTTACTTCCATTCTGTTATAAATTTGGATTCCAACAAAGCAATCAATGGCATCTGCAAACAAATTCTGTTCTTGGTGAATGTTTCTCATTATATTTAAAGGTACTACAAAGTGATAACAATATACGATTTTATGTATATAAAATTTTATGGTATCTTTAGTTACATTATTCCATTGAGATAAGTAGAAAATGGAATAATGTAACTAAAGATGTCTTTCTCTAAAAGGATAACTACTAAATTAGAAATATGGTTTTTCATTTAAATTGTGAAGCAAGTCACTTTTTTCTTAAAGTTACTTTAAATAATGCCATGCTGTGAATGACTTCCTCATTGTTTATAGTAAAATGAAAAATAAAGACCATTTAAAAATCAAGTCATAAAGATGATAATATTTACCTATCTGGATGATGAAAAGTTACAAATAAAATTAACTCTAAAGCAGATTTGCATCTGGTAATGGATGGTTAACTTTTTCTGTCCAATATTTTCACAGACAAGTAGAAAAGCTAGACAAAACACAAAAATATATATTTTTTAAGGTTTCAGAAATATGGAAGGCACCAAGAAATTGTGGAGTCAGCATCTGGAAGAAGAGGAAAATCAAAAGAGCTTAATCTGGTCTGTAAGCCTGCTTTTCCCCTAAGGACAAATGTTAATTTAAGAAGAAAAAATATCCACTAAGGATGATAAGATGATTAGAATTTGTATGTCTTTCACTAATTTGGAGGGCCCTGGCAAACACTCCAGGCTTTTGGACTTGATCTTAGGAGCCACCTCCTGTGAGTTATAGATACTTGGAAATAGACATCCCTCAGAAATTGAAACCCAGTATTAAATCATTCTGAATCCTGAGTTTATTAAGAAGATATGCTCCTATTTCAGCTGCCTTTCAAAGGCAAAGGCAAATTCACTCAGGAAAATCATCATCATCTAGAATTATATTTTATCTTGATTTATTTATTTGCATTGTCTATAATTCTATACTTTAAAGGAAAAACATATAAGATGATTAGAGTCAATTTTTACGAAGGAAAACACAAATAGAACAGATGCATAAGCACTCCAAATATTGAAGTTGCCATGCATGCTAGTTAAAATAATTACAATTAGAGACTTCTCACAAGATGGCGGCAATACAGGCAGAACTGTGAGATTCTCCAAATGTGAGTTCCCCAAAAAGACTCTTGCCCTCCTTCCCCTACCCCCTTGCCCACAGCTGGACGCATTGGTCCGAGGCTCAGGGACCCCCGGTCCCACGCAGGGCCACCTATTGCATCCCGGGCTACTCCCTCACGGGTGGGAAGGCTCAGGTCTCAGCTCCATCCCTGACTGCATCGATCCCAGACTGAGCCTCTGGTCACCCTAGGAGGTTCTGGGCACCCACCCCTCGGAGAGACTGATTCCATGTCTGACTGAAGTACGCTTGGTGCGGGGCCACTTTCGCCGCTCACCATCTGCCTTTGGGAGCTTTGGGGCTCTGAAATCTGGAGCTCTGGAGCCCCGAGTGGAGCACCCAGCTGGGCAGCTGATCCCCAGTAGGCTCACGCTATCATGCTACCACAGACCATCATAGTCGATTGCCCAGGGATTCAAAGAGCAGAGAAAAAGGATCCTATCACTTCAGCCATTCTCCAGGCAGAGACTCACGTTGCCCCACCCACCTACAAGCAATCTCCACCTGGGTTCCCAAGGTAACGTCACTAAACAGAAGACAAAGCCACTCCCCTGGGAACTAAGCAGCAGACGTCTCAGGTTGCAGCTCAAAGTAAT
>CAUYQG010087411.1:0-45237 GCA_963574415.1 Tarsius wallacei
AAAAATTAGCCGGGCGTGGTAGCGCGCGCCTGTAGTTCCAGCTACTCGGAAGGCTGAGGCGGAAGGATCACTGGAGCCCAGCAGGTTGAGGCTGCGGTGGCCAGGAGCGGCCACTGCACTCCAGTCTGGGCGACAGAGTGAGACTCCAACTCAAAAAAAAAAAAAAAGAAAACGTTTTAAGCTTGATCCAGGAAGATGCACCTTATTCATCTCGTTGCTTTGCATAATCCCAGTGCTCCTGGTTTGAGAAGTGTTATCTACTCCAGGGGATGTTCCCATTTCTCCAAACATAATTGAAGGTTGGCCTTCAATAAATGTTAAACATTATTGTGCTTGGCCATGGGGATCCAAGGAATCCAGTCAGGTGGGGAAAATATGTAAACAATTGTGATGTGGTTGGGTCTGTGTTATGACAGATGTTGGGGTGCAGAGGAGAGCTGGTCACTTTTTTATGCAGAATTTGTCCATCTGTTCCAAGAGCTAAGGGGTTCAGTGTCTCCCCCAAATGCTATGGCACACAGGTTGTGGTCCTGGGCACCCCAAACCTCTGACCTCTTTTAACCTTGTAATATAGAAGTAGATAAAGAAGTAGATAACTGTTAATGGACTTGTTGATTTATGTAGACATTTAGAAATATTATGTTTTCTGAACAGCTTGGACCAGAACATCCAGTGACTTTTAAGTTTCTTATTGTCTGTCATCCATTTGAAACTTGTCCAAGAACTTTGCTATTCCAAATGTATCTTTGTTTATTACATACTTATTTAGTATAAGAGGCTATCACCCTGGGGTTAGTTAGGCAACTTTGGGCTTTATAATAGTAGCTTCAGCTACTCAAAGAAAAAAAGTTGAGAATAATATGTAATTTCTGATATCTCAGATTTCTCCCTTTAGATCCCTTCATGAGGCCAACAGGGTGATTGGACACAGAGAAATTCCACAGAATGGAGAAAGGAGAGAGACTCCTGGTCTTGAGGGTGGGAGAAAACATCATGTTTATATCTGAGGGAGAAGAGGCATCCATCTTTGTTCACAAGCAAATGAAGATTTTATTTGAGGGCCTGAGGTGGGCAGGGTACAGAATGGGACCTCAGTAATAAAAGGATAGGACGCATTACAGTGGAGCCATTTTCACAGAGGACAGTAACTGCTAGAGCGGGTAGATTCCTGAGGACCTTTGTGTGTGGCCTCTTGAGGGCCCCAACTTGCTCTCTTTCATGTGCCAGGAAACTGGACACAAAAGCCACTTCACTGTAGAAACTTGACGTTAGTGAACTGCCACTTCTGAGGAGAAAATCTAGAACAAGAAAAGCCACTTCCTGTCATAGTCTGACAGATTTTCTGGGCATTTATAATCTTTTTTTTTTTTTTTTTGAGTTGGAGTCCCACTCCATCACCCAGGCTGGAGTGCAGTGGCATGCTCATGGCCACTCCAGCGTCGACCTGCTGGGCTCAGGCCATCCTTCTGCCTCAGCTTTCCAAGTAACTGGAACTACAGGCGTGTGCTACCACTCCCGGCTAATTTCTTGATTTATTGTAGAGATGAGGTCTCGCCAAATTGCCCAGGCTGTTCTCGAACCCTTGGTCTCAGGCAGTCCCCTCACCATGGCCTCCCAAAGTGCTAGGATTACAGACTTGAGCCACTGCACTTGGCCACATTTATAATCTTATTTGCTTTATAATAACTGACAATATTTAGTCTCTCCGTTTTAGGTGCAACTCCTAAATTTAAGGCAAAGAGGACTGAAGCCCAAAGAGCAGAAAAGAGTAGAGGGAAGTTTGTGTTTCCTCAATGCCGGGCAACATGCTGGGCATCCAGCTTTCCCATATTTGATCATCACATTCCTTTGTAAGATGGGTGTTCTTATTCCTATTTACAACTAAGGCAGTGGAACTTTGAAGACGGTTACTTGTTCAGTGATACAACTAGTTTTCCTCTGGTAATGTTTCACCCACTCCCTTTCACGAGTTGAATAGTGAATAGTAGTAACTTAATTATGCAGTTGCTTCTCAGAGCACTGTAGACATTAACATTGCCCTTTCACAGAAAGTAGGGGGTGAGGTGGTTTGCCCCAAGTCGTGCTGAGTGGTCCAAGAGCGACTGGCTGAACAGAAGAAACTGCTCCCAACTGTGAAAAAGGCACACAGGTTATATAGCATTTTATATAGGGTGGAGTGCTTAAAGATTAGGGGTTCTATTGCACAAGTGTGGTGTGAAAATGTGCTTCTTTATACGTCACATGTATACAAAATGGCTGTGATTTTTCTGTATGGGTGGGGTTTTTAATATAATTAACTAAAAGTAACCAGAGGTTATAGGCATTGGTCCAGGCAGCTCCATCTGCTCTGAACCAACCTGAGGAGAACAGCTGCCTTAAGGAAGGGTATGTGAGAACACTCACCATGCATATCTGCAAATATCTGCAAGATGTGGTCATCAGGTACAGAGATCACTTTGCATCGTAGCAATGGGCTACGGCCTCAGCATGACCAGCATGCCCAGGCATGGAGTCTGAGGGGAAGGGGACATCCCCAGTTGGTCTCCCCCAGGACCCTTCACCACACTTCAATCCCCTGCTTGGGGCCATATCCAGGGTATGCTCAAGCTGTCACTGATTGTGTGTCACCCACAGCTTTATATATATCATCTCCTAATTCTTAGTGCAGCACCACACGTTAGGTCCAAGGCCACAGGCAGGTATATGGCAGAGTAAGTCAAAATCAGGTCTGTCACTCTCCTGCCTCACACTTTGCAGTCTCCCATCCTGAAGCTGGGAGCACATCAAGTTAGGGATGTGCTCTATTTACTGTGATCTGATTTCCATACGCCTTAGTAAAATAGCGTATTTCATGTGCATGTATCTGTGAGTAGGAGACTCTGATAGGATGGATACATACAAATATTCTCAACTGAAAGGTGCTTCAAAATGTGAATCTGTGAAATAAGGGAAAAACTAACAGATGTCTATACGTACACTTTCTTTTGCTAGAACTGAGGGGGAAGCTGTTCAGATGCACTTGCAGCAGTGGAGGTCATGCGTCAGAGAGAGAGTTGAGTTTGAGTGGTATCAAGGGCAGGTCCTGCATTCTCACACATGCTTTCTCAAGCATCGCCTCTGCTCTTGGCACCGTTCAAAGTTCACTATTTCTTTGTGATTTCTCAGAACAGTAGTTCCTGTGGTCAAAGTTCACAGTGTCCTAGGGTTAGCCAGTGAGACACCTTGCTGTCCACCCATGTGGTTGCTGTCTCTCTGGTTATCTTTGGTGACAGTGGGAAAGGAAGCTTCTGTACAGGCAGAGCCATGCAGCTCTGGGGCATCCAAATTAAACCTAAGGACAGGGTCTGAGGTTTCTTGCTTTAATTGGACCAAAAACAAACCTTCTCCCACTAATAATATCCTCTCAGTATGTTTATTACTTGGGCTGCACCTTACGCTTCTGACTGGGCCATTTCCACAGCTTTCATGATAAGAGGTTTTCCATTGTGATTTGGAAGAAAAGCAGAGTCATTTCTCAGAATTAAACTTTTATTTATGGCACTGAGGCCCTTCAGTTTGAGAAATCCAAAACTTTGGAGGCAAAATTGCAGGATGTGGCTTAAGAGTCTGAATCACTCAGTCCAGGTAAACAATGGTAGGAAGTAGTATGGGCTCAATTTATTGCCTTGCTTCTCTCTCAGTTCTGAGAGAAGATAATCACTGTCTTCAGTGACCTAAAGAGTGCGTGGGTAGGGAAGTTAAGTACTGAATATCAAATGGGGTTGAGTCCTTTTTTAAAAGGATGAAACAAGTGCCAAGGAGCATGGAGGAAAGTGTTTTTCTTACTGGGGGTGTCAAATCAGAGGACTTCTGAGTGACCTAGAAGCAAGAGAAAGATTTTTGACAGGAGGAGGCCACAGTGAATCCCAAGCTCTGCATTCTGCTTGAATCAAAGGAGTGGGAGCAGGAAAGTACAGGAAATGGTGAGGGAACAGTGAGTGTTCTGTTGTGACTGGACCCTACGATTTGGAGGAATGGTCAGAGGAAAGGCTGGATTGGATGAAGAGCCTTGAATGCTTTGCTGAGGATTTGAATTTTCTCCTGGAGGTTGTAGGTGTAGAGTGCGTATATGCAGTCTGCTGTTCAGTTACTAGTGAAGTGTATGTGGCTTCCAGGACATGGGCTAGGTGCTGGATAGCATATCTCTTCTCATGGGACACATATACTGCAGGAAGATAGGAAGGCATTAAACAGATCTTGCTGTTCTCTCCGTTCCTCATTAAGCTTTAGTCACCCCAGCCGCCTTTTTGTTTTTCCAATTTGTCTTTGTGCTGCTATAACAAAATAGCACAGACTGCGTAATTTATAAAGAACACAAATTTATTTTCTTACAATTCTGAAGGCTGGGAAGTCCAAGACCAAGGTGCCAGCAGGATTGGTGTCTGATGAAGGCCGTTCTGTCCAAGATGGTGCCTTTTTGCTGTGTCCTCTGGAGGGGAGGAATGCTGTATCTTCACATGGCTGGAGGGGACAGAAGGACAAGAGAGCACCCCCTTCCACTTCGAGCCCTTATTTAAGGGTGCTAATCCCATTCAGGAGCCTCATGACTTAATCACATCCCAAAGACTATATTTCTTAATATCGTTGCTTTGGGGATTAAGTTATAGCATGCATTTTGAAGGAGGCACCATCATTTAAACCATAGCACAGTTTACCAGGCTCATTCCTGCTTTCAGGGCCTTTGCACTTGCTGCACTGGCTTGTCTGCAATTTGCTTTTCGCAGATCCTTGCCTGTCTCATTTCTTTTTCTTACAAGGGCTCCTACTCAAGTGTCACATCCTCAGAGAGGATTCTTTGATTTTCCTTTTAAATATTGCCCTCCATCTCCACCTAGCCACTCTTCTTCTACTGTTTTACTTTCTTCCTACTTTTTAGCATGTAAGAAAGAGAGGAGAGTGAGTGCTGACATCAAAGTAACATCAAACCAGGATGGGATGAAGGCTCTTCTGATGTTAGAGGGACTTGAGATTTTGGGGCCAGAAGTGGATTACATGAGGGAAAGAGTCAGTATAGAGGTGAGAATAAAGATAATGAATTCAGCCAGGGCACAGGTACAGGCAGGATTGGCAGAAAAGCATGTCACTTTTTGGTCCTTTTTAGGCTGGAAGGAATGGAGATTAGGAAGGAAGCTCTTTCTTGGCATCTTGTTGTGTAAGGATGTCTCCTGATGTAACGGCCTCCTTAGTGAGACTGTGAACCTGATGAGAGGTAGAACATCAAACCACTTTCTGGAGAGATGCAAGGATAGTTAACCCAAAATAAAAGGCCCTGGAAATACAGTGACTGTCCAGCTGAGGATACACAACATGAATTTGTGGTTAACTCAGTTATTGTGCTCTTTCAACTAATATTTGATTATTATCTATGCTGGGCACTGTGGTTGGCAGAGGGGTATGGTCAGTGCCATCACCCACCCATACGGTGGCATCTTTGTACAATCAGAAGGATTGTACTCTGGGTTAGTGGCATCCCTCAGGCACATGGCCTGGTTTTGTCTGAATTAGAAAAAGATGCTTCTGCCTCTGGGTGGATGTGGGCTGGTGCCAGGGTACACATCTTGGAAAGTGCAGCATTGGGCTGGACTCCAGCCATATGCAGTGGCCCCAAATCCAAGGAGTACTCAAGGAAGACATGGTCCTCTCCCTCCTAGACCTTACAAGGTAGAGAAGGAGACAGATAAGTAATTGGCATTTGCTGTTAGGACAATTTAAAGGCTTCAGAGCAAGGATTATTCCTGGTACCTAGAAGTGCCTGGAGTTTGGGAGGTGATTCAGGGATGGGCTTTCTAGGATAGCATCAGAACAGATGAACAAATCCACCAGGAGTCTTTTGAGCATTACTGGAACTCAGAGCTTTGGTGTAATAACCTGGGATGTGGGGGCAATAGAGGAGGAGCTAGACAGAGTGTTGGAAGAAGGATTTGGCATAGCAGCTGCTGAAATACTTGAGGTAACTGAGAAGAGGAGGGGAAGAGGTTGGCATGAGTCTGCCCAGGGGCATACATTTTAAAAATAGAGGATATTACTAAAATTGCCATCCCATGCTGTCCTGGGGAGCAGGAAACACCCTGGCCTTCTACTCCTTCCTGGCCTAGTCATCCCAGGATGAGGATGTGGGGCATGGGCTCTTTAGGGGGGAACATTCCCAGATGGGCAACAGGGGAGACCCAGGGCAAGGGAAAACTCTGGCCAAGATGCAGTTTGTTCACATGGAACAGCTTTCTGGGGTAGGATGGCTGGCAGGAAGATGCTTGCAGATGTGGGTACCGAGAGCAGCTGGAGAGGTACGTGGGTCTGTAGGGCTCCCTGCGATGCTGCCTGAGGAGTACAACTTCTTTGTCTTCCCCCATCCTCCCACCTTCCTTCTCCCTCAGGAGTGTGGAAGGGAATGTGTTCATGGTGGGGTCCTTCCAGGGTTTTTCTTTTCTGCAAGGAGCATTTTCTGTTTTGCTTTGCCCCTCCCTGGAGAGTTGAGCATTGCTGAAGGATGAGTTCGTCAGCTGTAGTTCAGAGCTGTGATGCCTTAGAAATCAGTGCTTGGTCCTCTTCTAGCAGAAAGGGAGTAAGTAACTGGGCTTGTACTCAGGCTAGGAAAACCTGGGCCCTGGAGTTTCCCTTGGTTTCCCATTATATTTCCTTGAATTTGACAGAGCCTAGCCTGGGAGGCATCTGCTAGGGTGCTGGGTCTTTGTAGCTGGCAAGCTATGACCTCCAGTGTTTCAGGACTGGGCCACAGCTTCTGCTGTGCTGTGGCATGCGCATCCTGCAGCAGTGAACACACATTCTGTTCTGATGGGGATCTCAGATGAGTGGTGAGAATACCCTCTGTTGGTGAGAGGCACTCTAAGGAATGTGTTGTGGCCAATTCTGCTTTATGATTCTCTTGTTGAATCATCATTCATAGAGTGCCAATAGTGTGCCACGCTGTAGGGAAAGAAAGCAGGTATAGTAGTCCCACTCATCCATGGTTTCACTCTTCTGTGATCAACCATAGTCTAAAAGTATTACATGGGAAATTCCAGAAATAAACATTCATACATTTTAAATCGTGTGTGTAATATGATAAGCTCTTGCTTCGTCCTGCTCCATCCTGCCCAGGATGTGAATCCTTCCTTTGGCTAGCATGTCTACTTGTACACACTACCTACCCCATTAGACACTTTGATTATCTGATTGGAAAAAATGTAGATTATATAGGGTGATTTCTGGCATCCATTGGGAATCTTGGAGCCTATTCCCCTCCAGTAAGGGAGCCCTACTCTAGACTATCTTCTCTATTGTTCATTCACTGTCAGTCTTAGTGGAGGACACGGGTAATACATTTTTTTTTTAATGTAGTAAGTGTAAAGTCTAGAAACTGAGAGACAGGAACATTTCAGCTGTCTCACACCTCTCTTTTGGAAGCTATGACCTGACATTATGGCTTCAGCTTTTCTTGTGGACTAATATAAGAAATGACTGTGTGTGAAATACCTGCATTTTCTGTGTCCCTGTATTTGTATCGACTTATGAGATAGATTCTTCTTAGAGTCAGGAGAAGTGTGTCTCTTCTATTAATCCAGCATGCTTACTCTTATTAGTGAAAACTTAAAACCCTGTTGTACTTCCCACTTGACCGACAGGAATCTTCATACTAACATTTAACATCGGAAATGTTTTTCTTCAGCCAAACTTTTTTCCTTGTAAATCTTTTTTTTTTTTTTTTTTTTTTTGAGTTGGAGTCTCACTCCATCACCCAGACTGGAGTGCAGTGGCTGCTTCCGGCCACCACAGCCTCGACCTGCTGGGCTCTGGCGATCCTTCCGCCTCAGCCTTCTGAGTAGCTGGAACTACAGGCACGCGCTACCACGACC
Organism: Tarsius wallacei; assembly: GCA_963574415.1. Classification (NCBI taxonomy): domain Eukaryota; kingdom Metazoa; phylum Chordata; class Mammalia; order Primates; family Tarsiidae; genus Tarsius; species Tarsius wallacei. The sequence goes on from CAUYQG010087411.1 coordinate 7,893, forward strand.
GGCTAATTTTTTGATTTATTGTAGAGATGAGGTCTTGCCAAGTTGCCCAGGTGGGTCTCGAACCCGCGGGCTCAGGCAATCCACTCACCTCAGCCTGCCAAAACGCTGGGATTACAGGCTGAGCCACTGAGCCCGGCTCCTTGTAAATCTTTTACTCCTTTTTTCCTTTCCCCCAAACCCCTCTAGAAATGTTGTCTTGGTCTTTTTATTGTTGGTTAAATAGGATCGAGTTTTATTACAGAAGCTTAAGCCCTTCAATTCCATTTTGGAAAAAGGCAAAACATAAATTACCATCGGGTGGAAAGTTGAACACAGTATTAGCATTCCAAACTATCTAGAACCAGGGTATTTCCAGGAAGCTGAGGACAAATTGCTCACATGGAATAGCTTTCTGGGGTAGGATGGCTGACGACAAATGCTAGCTTTTGGTTATTTGGGATGTTATTGCCAATTTCCTTCCGGGGCCATCATTGCCACCTAAGCATTTGAAATGAGTTTGGGGTTCTCTGTGCTGTACCAAGATGCTGGCTAATGACTGACCAGGCAAGTATGAGGTTCCCTGCTTTTTTGATCACTAGGGGAATAGGCCTTCTACTCTGGCCCAAGGGCAGGTTGAAACTGATTTTGAGCCATAAATTGCTAGAACTGGAAGGGACCAGATATCATTTAGCCCAGTCTTCTCATATCATAGACTAATATGGGTTATAAGGAAGCCTTTTGAGGACACATAGCTAGCTCGTTGCAGAATGAGAGAATGTTGGTCTTCTGATTCTAATTTCAAGGTCCATATGTATTATCTAAGGAGTCTAGACCTTTTGAACTCATTAGGCTTGCATTATGCAAAGAGCATTGGATAGGAGACTTTTCCATTGCCTAGCTGTGTCACCTTGGGCAAATTAGTCTTACTAAACCTAGTTACGCATTGGTAAATGGAGATAATGGATTCCTTAATTCCTTCATAGCATACCAGGTATGAACCATTTGCATGCACACTTGTCTTGTTTTCTTATCTCATTTCAAAGGAAGACAAAAATGTGACTCTCTTTGACTCTTATTGATCTCCTCACCACGCATTGCATTCCAACTCCTTTCTGCTCAGCTCTTGTGAAACTGGCTCTGCTGTAGACTCTGTTAGCCCCCTTTCTGTTTTGGGACGGCAGTTAATTTGTTCTCCCCTGAGTTTTTGTGGAGTTCCTTTCATGCCCTACCTTTCCTTTTCATTCTTCAGGTAGTTTGACTTTCTCGGTGGTCTCTCTGACTGCTGAGATCCCTCCTGATCTTGGGATAGTGTCAACTTCTGGAGGGTAGAGACAGCTTTATTCATTGTATCTGTGTCTGAAATATAGTAGATAAATCTTTAAATTAATACATGATTTACAAGGCAATAAATGTGAGATCCCTCTCAAAACTGTGTTTGTAAGTATGTACACACATAATGTATATATATTTTGAGTTGGAGTCTCACTCTGTCGCCCAGGCTGGAGTGCAGTGGCACACTCACGGCCACCCCAGTGTTGACCTGCTGGGCTCCGGCGAGACTTCCATCTCAGCCTTCCAAGTAGCTGGAACTATAGGTGTGCGCTACCATGCCTGGCTAATTTTTTATTTATTGTAGAAACAAGGTCTCGCCAAGTTACCTGGACTGGTCTCGAACCCGCAGACTCAGGCAATACACTCGCCTGGGCCTCCCAAAGTGCTGGAATTACAGGCTGAGCCACCAAGCCCGGCCACACATAAGTATATTCTTATATTCATGTGTATATATTCATGTGTATATATGCATAGGACTTAAGACTGTCTCTAAACCTGTTGCTGAATGTTTCGACTTTGGGAGGGATATTTTAAGTTTCTATCTTGCCCTCTCAGTTGGTAAGAATCCAGGCAGAGTCTGATCTTGTTGAGCTTCCTTGGGAAGTGAACATCAGCAACAGTGCAAGGTTTAAGTCTCTGGTGGGGGAAGAACAGTTTTGGTAGGTAGAATTAAAGACAGAACTAGTTTCTGTGAGAAATTAAAACTGAATTAATAGAGACTAGCTGTAGAAGTAACCCGAGCTTCAGTTTAAGTGCAATATTCACTTTTCTCCATGTACCCTAGCTCTGATTGGAATATATTGATCCCCAAACTGTCCTTTGAAATGCTAATTAACTAGCTATTTAATTTTTCTCTATTATGCTTTTGGAGACTGGGAGCTGGAAGAACTGCTAAAGCGCTGAAAAATAATCTCTGGGCCCAGGGAAGGATCTTAACCCTATAATTTGATTGTTCACTTTAGACTCTAAACTGTAGAGCAGTACTTTAGACTCTAAACTGTAAAGCGGTACTTCTCAATTTTAAATGTGCACATAAATTTGCTAAAATGCATATTCTGATTCATTTGGTCTAGGGCGAGGCTCAAGATTCTGCATTTCTAACAGGCTCTCAGATGAGGCCCATGCTGCCAGTTTACAGACCACACTTTGACTAACAACAGTTTAGAAGGGAGAGTATTAGAAGTGGAAGGGCTTCCAAAGTTACCATTGCTGTCTCTGTGACCTGGATTCATAGTTAAGTTGATAGCAGAAGGCCTTAAGGCAAGGCCTTGGCTTGGATAAGGAAAATACTGTGTGAAACACTTCTGCCATATCCTTAATACTTCATCCCATCATGGGAAACCCAGAGGGGACCACTGCATTGTAACAGAATAACTGATATTCATGAAGATGACTTGGAATTCTATTCAGTGACTGTCTTAAAGGCAGGTAGGAAAGTATTCATTAACGTTGAGATATATTTTCATCAGAATGATTAAAACCAGCTTACATGGATAAATTCCATGTGGAAAAAAAAATCACCTGTGAAGAAATCTTCATTCTTAAAAGATAAGCACTTACTGTAGTATTTTGCTAATACATAGGTTTTTTGAGGTACCATCTGCCATTTAACATCTTTGTCTAGACTAGCAGTAGCATTCTGGGTTGCTTTTCTGGTGAGGAGTATACATAGAATCTTCAGTTGGGGAAATCAGGCTTGGCATGGAATCCTGTCTCCATCACTTATTGGTATCAGACCCTGGGCAAGGTCTCAATTCCACTGAACCTCTTTTGCTCATATTACCATTTCATCCCAGGATTTTTAAGAAGACATGTGAAAGCTCATAGTTACTATCCCTTCATCATTTATTATTATTATCATTTTCCCTTCTACTTTGATCCTGGTGGGCAGCTTGGTGTGTGCCATTTGGCAATTAGTGATTCATCTTCTTGGCTACTTTTCACCTGAACCTCCTCACTGGCTTCTATTCATGGGAGAGCTGCTGTGAGGTATGCAGACCTTTGTAGACCTTGGCAAGTCTCTGGAGCTCATAAAGAACAGCAGATATTCTTACATCCAAGAATAGACCAGAAGAGTATATGAGGGAGCCAAAAAATGTATACGTTTGTGAACATCATACTTAAAGTGTGTGTATACATGTTTTTGGCACCCTCTGTAGTTGAACCTTTTTCACAAGGCAAAAACAATAGGGCTCCCATAGATTTTTTTCCCATAGATTTTTTTCTTTATACGCATTTTATGTTAAACATGTATACTTTGTCTTGTGTGGGAATAAGTTAACAGTGATTGGTGACTTTTTCCTGGGTCTCTTTCTTAATAAATGGTCCTAATTTTAGGCTCCTGTGTGTTGTGTAGGCTTCTCTAGCTGAGGTGGTGATAAGATCTGTTCTGAGTCCTTTAAGTTTAGTAAGGGTGTAACTGGAGTTCATTTGTCCTGTAACCTTTGAATTGCCTTGGTCTGGTGAATTGTGGTATCCTTGGTTAGATCAGGCACACCCAACATAATACTTGGCTCTCCTATACTCTCTCTCCTGAGTTTGCCTTTCTGAGTCTTCACTTCTCTGAAATCCTATCTTTAAAACCAGACAAGTTGGAAATGAGAATTTTGTTGCCACTCTGATTGCTCCTATGTCCTTCCCATCTCTGAGGTTTTATTTATTGGCTCCCTACTCTCCATACCCTGCCATTCTCTGCTCAGACCTTACCAAAACAATCTTTAAGACTACTGATTTGTTAAAGACTCAACTTTGACTTCTCAGAAAGGACTACTTGGCATTCTCATTGGCCTCAAAGTAGTGTTTCCTAATCAGGTCTTAAACCCTAACCTTATTCTGTAGTTCTGTAAACAACTTCTGTCAACCTATTGCTTTAACTGTTTAGTCCCGATACCTGAAACTGCTTGCAACCCGTGACTTGGACTTGGGAACCCCTGGTTTTAAAGTTGCTTCTAACTTGTTATTGGCCTTTAGCAAATAATTTATCCACATTGGCCTTAAATTACTTTAACTTGTAAAATTAGGATTGGGTCAGTTTTTCAAACATTCTGTGTTGTTGGTTGGAGTGGGGATGGGAATGACAGGAAAGCTCAGTGGGTAGGATCCTTCATTTAATTAAATGATTCTATGTTGTTTTTCTATTGGAAACTTTCACGAACTTGGAAAAACCACTAGAATTAGAGGTCTTTGAGATTGCTTCCAGCCATGGCACTCTATGATCCCTTCTAGTAGTAGCATCTATGTTTAGATTAGATGCCTAAGCTCTATCACAAACACATTGTGGCATACTACATCATCTAGTGTGGTTCCTGGTACTTTTCCCCAAGCCTCTGGCCTGGCCATACCAGTGCCTTATCCTCCTATTCCTGCTATTCCCAGCAGGACATGGAACATTTGTAAGCCTCACTTTTTCATTCAGTCCTACCCAGCCTATAAGACTCTACTGTTATTGTACTGTTCCTTAAAAAACCTCCCCCTGTTGGCTGTTGTCCTAAAGTACATTTTTCACTCTTGGCTTAGTATACTTTGTCTGGCAGTTGTATGTATAAAGCTCAGAGAAGAGCTGGGTCTTGGTATCCTCATTCCAAACCACCCCAGTGCCTAGCATTGTACTGTTCTGAAAGTGCCATAGATCCAAGTCATATGGCTTAAATATTCTTTTCTCTTTCAGGATCGAATCATCAATTTAGTTGTTGGCAGTTTAACATCCTTATTGATTCTAGTAAGTATCTTTATTTTGTGCCTCATTCAGGCTAGTAGCCAAAGTTTTAAAAACATTAGTATTTACAGTTCAAATAACTCTCCAAAAAAAAAAGAAAAAATCTTAAAAGGGCCTAGGACATGAGCATGTAAAATGTTTGTCATAGTTAAATCAGTGCTTTCAGTTTTATTACCATTAAACTGCAGTTGATAACTGCGGTAGCTAATTTTATCTTCATCCCCACCCCCAGTTATACATGTACAATAGCACAAGTCAGACAATTTGGTTTTCAGATAGCTGAGTTTGCCATGCTTTGCTTGCCTAGCACACTTGTGAAAATGTGACTACCAGCAACTCCCTTCTGCCATAACCCACTATATGTAACTCTCCATTTCTGTTAATAGTGTTTACTTTGTTCCTAAGAAACTCCACTGCCTTTTGGTTAAGTTTTAAAAGATTTGGTCAGTGTATAGTAATGACAAAATTACTAGGTACTGTCACAATAAAAGAAAAACTAAGCTCTATTTTCCATAGTCTGACCATGACATTTGACCGGCACATTTCCACTAAATCTAAGAGAATTTTAAAGTTTTTTTCATGGCTTCTTAATGAAAAGATCATGTAGACTGCTACATATGTGTTAGAAACAGAATTACAGGACACTAGAAACCCATCTTTCAGTGTTTTTCATAATGTTAAAGCAAGACCAGTTTTGATTACATTCATTTTTGATAGGAAGGAGTGTTCAAAATATCACAATTGTTAGAACTTTTTCCAGTAGCATCATCAGTGATTTTTAATTTTTGTTAATGAGGTTATTCTGAGATATAGTTTTACTGTTGTTTTGTCTCCTTTTATAAGTGAGGGAAGGGTTAGAAAAAAGTATTACAAGAAATAACTCAGATATATTTACAATTATTTATTAAATATTGAATTAACAGTTCAGAAAGTAACTGGTAGTTTTTTATATGTTATATATTTTATAATGTGAAGCATTTTGTAGTATTAGGTTGCCTAGACTCCAGTCTAACCAAGCCTTGGAATTATTCTTAAGGTCTCACATAATTTCTCTTCATACAGGTAACACTGATCAGTGCTTTTGTTTTCCCTCAACTACCTCCAAAACCATTGAATATATTTTTTGCTGTCTGCATCTCTTTGAGTAGCGTTACTGCCTGCATACTTGTGAGTACTGTTTAGAATTTAAATGGCATGTTTTGAGGGCTTACTGTTTTAGTGGTTAGGACAGAGATCGTAGCTCTGGGTCTGTATGAAAGAGTATCTCTAGTTATATCCCCATCCCCCCAAAAAAGATGCCAGAATTCTCAATCAATAAAAATTGCACTTTTTTTTTTTGAATTCTGAGTTTCCTTTTCTCTGAAGTCCCAAAGTTGTAACCCTAAAGGGAAACTGTTCCCTTGATAGCTTAAAAAATGGAAAAAAAATTAATGGGAAGACTAATTTAGGGATTGTATACAGGACCCAATAGGCTTTGGGAAATGCCAGTTACTGCTCTTAATAATTGCAAAATTAGTGTATTTTACTCTATATGCTCATCTCCCACAATGGAGATAATTAACACCAAAATCTCCTGGGAAACCTAAAGCTGCAGCTGTGTCCTTGTGGCAAGAATGTTTGACTTTACTACAAATAGTTTTTTTATGGTAAAGAACAAAGATGGTGGTGGCTTCTCAGTATCCAGTCATTCATTAGTTGGCTGCTATTTCATGTCCCTTGAGAGGAAGAATCAAAACAGTAAATCCTTAAAAACAACTGTTTTGATTCATAGTGGGCTTAAATCACACTAGTAATTTGCTTATCTGAGTTGATATTAAAACAGGAGATACCCCTACCTGTTCTAATTCACTGATCCTGCTATAGTACTCCCATGACCTGTAGGAAGAACTGGTCCATCCCACTTTGGAAGCCTTCCTGTCCCTTCAGCCTGCAAATGATTTACAATGAGCTAGTTTAATCCAAATGTACACATTATGGAAGCCCTATTTTGTATTGGCAATCTGAATCAATCATGTGAATTTAAAAGTTGTTCTCTATTCCAGTACCTAGGCAAGTCATACCTTTTCCTCAAATATACTTAAAATATGTCCGGGTATACGTTCTTGGATAGTCTGCCAAATGATTGGTGGGCTATACAAGTCTGGACATAGAGGAAAGTAAACTGAGAAAGTTAGGAATAAGTATGATCTTGGATGTGGAAACCCAGATGGTACTACATGAATTATGAAGAATAAGAATTAAATTCTGGCTGCATTGGTCTCAGAAATGTAGATTACTATGGAGACTGTCTCATTTAGGGTAATAAATACTGATGAAATTTGTAGAAAAAGAATTAGTTGTATTTTTAAATTTTAATAGTTGGCCCAGCAGCAGCTGTTGCTTAAACTTTTATTTAATTCTTCTTCTTTTAGATCTACTGGTATCGACAAGGAGACTTAGAACCGAAATTTAGAAAGCTAATTTACTATATCATATTTTCTATCATCATGTTATGTATATGTGCGAATCTGTACTTCCATGATGTGGGAAGGTGAGGCTGCTAAGGAGAAATACTTACCAGGACTCTTCAAAATGATGTATTAAGACAGTGAATTAATTGCTGGATAAGGTATGCTGAGGAATCTCCTGCAGAAGTATGATACATGATTTTCATGTTAATTGTAAACCTAAATTCCCTCTTGCAAGGGAGACATATCATAGATCACTTTGCTTTTTCTTTAAGGAACTGATGTTGCACTTAAACATTCCAAAACTTCAAGCTCAACAGCACAAGTAATTTTCACTTTTGAAATTAACATTTTTTACAATGTAATTGCATGGCGAAAGGCTATGTAACAAACAAAATCTTGCATCTTAAGACAAATATTCTTTTATTTCTGTTAAACTGAATATACAATTGTTCCCTAGGCAACCAACTTTTGCTTATAACTACAATTTAATTTCACGTTAACAAAACACAGACGGTGAAAAGACAACTTTGATTGTGAAGATCTAATTACAATAATAAATAAAATAATTTATACAAGTTCTTTTGTGACTTTTCTATAGGGGTCATATTCATTAAAAACCCTAAAGGTTAGTTTTGGCTTAACCCTTCTCTAATACAGGAATGACTCTTGATTTGTATCCTTTTGTTACAGAAGCAAATTTTGTTTTGTTATTTTAAATTGCCCGAGAGGAAGAAGTTATATTGTACTCCTCAGCTACGCACTAATCAGTGAATTACAAACTCTGATACCTCCAATTATCTTCTGGGTAATTTACATGTAATAAATGGTCATGGTATCAAAGATAGGCAACATTACCTCCTTCCCCACTCTATTTTCAAAGTGCTTAACTCTGTAAACCAAAGACAGTGGTTTCTGAAGGGGTGAAAACTTCTTAGCTTCTGGTGGATTTTGTTACTATACTTTTCCATATTCCCTTTAAAAGTAATAAAAAAAACCTGTAGTGAATTTTAACTCTTTTAATGCTTTTCTCTTTGACCTGCCTAAATCAGCCCCCACTGCCAGCAATGGGTTAACTAAAAGTAACTGCCACACGAGCACCTCCTGTCTCCATACTAGTATGCTGGTCAAGTCTCAAGCTAATGATATTAGTCTTTTTGAAGGTCATTGATAAGCTCTAGACCATGTTGATATGACTTCCCTGAAATATAACCAGGCCTCCTTGAAACTAGATAGAGTGCCATTTCTGATCCTTAGAGACGAATAGTACTGCTTTTAAACCAGAGCAGTTAAGCTTTAGTGATTCTAATCTTTCCTCAGTGGCTGAAGTAATGAAGTTCCCTACTGCCAAGTAACACTAAACATAGGGTTCTATGCAGTTAAAACTCCCATATTTCACTCAACTACACTGTCATAAAACTGGACCTCAGATAACTGTAAAGGAGGTAAAAAGTCATAGCAGCAACAACATGTGTGGCTTAAGCACTGTAGCTATTTAAAGTGGTAGATTAAGCCTCCTGGGGGGGTGCTCTTATTTATTGAAGATGTTATAATGAACAGTGTGGCCTCTTTGCTTGAACTGCCTGTTTCTAAGAATTAATGACAGTTTACCAAATCCTCAACATCCTTTGAATCTTCTGAAACAGGACTGCCCAAAGATGATCCAATGATATTTGATTCTTCGTGGTGATGTTGGAGTATGGGATCTGTAATGAGTTTCAAGTTAGTCTTAAATGTATATACATTTATTTCTAATCCATGTCAAGAATTTATTCTACCAAAGTGTACGATTTAACTTATAAAATTACTAATATCTTTATTATGGATCCAAAAGGGCCTAAAACAACTAAATTAAATGGCTGACTGCCTGATTTTCCCCTTAAGATATATCAGGCATATGATAAGAGCTGTGTTACAGTACCTGTTAGTGTTGTCAAAGGCAAGACAGATTCAGTATCTATAACATCTGACGCCTGGATAAAGCCATGTGGTGAAGGAACGATAAGTATTGTTTCATCATCAATTGTTTGATCAACTTGTTCTTCTATAGTGGGAGACTCTAAACCCTAATAACATAAAAGTTAAAAAAAAAATGAGACTGACTCACATTTCCTATTTTGTTTTCCTTAAGATCCCAAGCACATATAGATTCTTTTAAAATTAGAATATAAGGAAATGAAAAGTTAAAGTCTTAAAAGGACAGAAGTCAACCTTAATGACCTCATTGTACTAAGTATATCAAAAAAGATGTTAAGAGGACTAATTCAGTTATAGGTCACCTAAATATACAAGAAACATTGCTGTTACACTGGGATGAGGTTCCTAAGCTGAACCACGAAGATCTATTAATAACCACTCTTAGGAAAATGCTTCTATAGGTTCTGACAAACATTTCTCTATTACAGGTGAAGAAGCGAAGTTTTAATAATAGCAAGGAACTGTGTGTGAAAGAGTATGGTTTTCTTATTCTTCCTCACTGTCACAAGATCTGTTTGCCTGACCACTTCTGCCAGCAACAACATTGTTGGTTCACTGATACTTGTGAAGTCAGTGGTAGGGATTTGTGAGACTACAGGAAAAAGGACAGTACCACAGAATATCCCTCTAAATTATTTCTAAGCTTTTTCCAAACTGAAGGGTTTAAGCTCAAGGAAAGGACCCATTCAGCTGTTCTCTTAAGTGCAACTTACCTCAGTAACATAAGCACTGGCTAAATCAGAGGGCGATTCCTCCTCTTGTTTAAGGTCGGTGTCAGAGATTTCTTCTTCTGTTCTGACCATAACACTATTCATTAGTTCTGTGCTATTTTGGTCACTGAATTTGGATACATGAGCATCATTAAATGATGGCTCCATAGTCATCTTAGGCTGATGAATTTCATCTGGGAAAGTGTCCGCTTCTAGGGCATCTGGAGGCTCAGGAAAATCAGATGACTGAATATCACTATCTACTGTCAGTTCTGCTTGGGATATGGAAGAAGTGATGTCCTCTGTGGCAACAGTCTGAATGATGACTCTTGGTGTGTGACATTGCACTGTGACATTGTCACTTGCGTTCAACAAATGTTCTGGCTAAAAAACATTAAAGAAAACTATCAATGGAAAAATGATAAAGTACCTATTAGATTTAAGTTATACAACAAATGACATTTATAAGTAGTACCACACTGTCCCCTCTCATATTAATATGTCTCATCTTTGGAACTGCAATGTTTTTAATCACTATTTTTCTAGAATCCCTCTTCTTTACCTACTAGAACTCTTGCTCTCCTAATGTCTCTATTTTAATGTACATTCATCTTATATAAAGAGATAGAGGGGATGAGAGAAACACTCCAGTGAAGGCAAGGTGATATCACAAAAACATATTGCCTGGGACCATAGTGGTAGAAAGGATTATTTAGATAACTGGACTACCTTATAGTTTTAGTGTCAACTAGTGGAGAGGATTAAGATGGCCGACATGAGGTGGCTAGAGTGAATTTCTCCTACAGGGTAAACCAAGGTAGAGTTTCCTCAGCACCCAGAGAGGAATGGATTCAGTACATGTCCCACAAATTTCCCAAGAAATTATAATAACCACTTACAGCAAAAAAGAAAAAATATCCACCAACTTGGAATGGAACTGGCCAGACTGTTGCTTGTACCACCACAGCCTCCGGATACAGTGGGGCAGGTGAGTGAGGGAAATTCAAGAGTTCTGTGCTACTGCTGCAAACCTGCAAGGCTCCTTAGCCTTGCGGGACCCCAGTCCCTCACGGGAAACTGTCTTCCCCACAACCATGCTCTGCTATGGAGTGGAGCAGGAAAAAAGTCTTGAGCGGTGTCTGCTGCCATTTCCCAAGAACTTAACCCTTGAAGGGTGGAGCAGCTGCTTTCCAGCCAGCGTGGGAGAAAACAGCCTCCAAAGTCAAACTCAGCAGCTGCAAACACCCAAGGCCCTGAGCTGCCTGCACCTTAACACAGATCATAGATTGCCTGAGTTGATGGGAAGCATTGCCACAGCAATCTCTTACTCCCTTTGTGAACTCTTCTGTACCTGCTCTGTACAACAGCATTACCCCAGTGGCCTGGGGCTCCCTCCTAATCCCTGCTGGAGCAGCTAAGAGTACACACTTGTAGGGTGCTTCAGCTCCTTTCCCCTCTACTGCCCCAAAGGCCCTTGGCGAGTGTTGCTCCAAGGAAGTGCCCAGATGGCCCGGGCTGAGGGTGGGGCCCTGGGGATAAAATTGATTGACGGCTTGCTAGATTAATTAAGAAATGAGAGATGACTCATATTAGTTCTGTAAGAAATGAAAAAGGAGACATCCAACTGATACATGAGAAATCCAAAAGATCATCCAAGACTATTAAGAATATCTCTATGCAAACAAACTAGATAGTCTAGATGAAATGGAACCCCCCCCCCCCCCAAATCTTGGATCAGGAATAGAAACGCAGAATAGGCAAAGTAGCAAGACTGAAAACAGTAATTTGAAGTCTCCCACAAAAAAAAGTCCAGGACCTGATGGACTCACAGCTGAATTCTACCAAACCTTCAAAGAAGATTTTACTGAAGCTATTCCACAAGACTGGAGAGGAGGGAATCCTCCCGAACTATTCTACGAGTCCAGTATCACTCTGATACCAAAACCAGGAAAAGACAGCAGAAAAAGAAAACGACACACCAATATGCAAAAATCCTCAGCAGAATAGTAGCTAACGAAATTCAACAGCATATAAAAAAAAAAAATATGCCACAACCAGCTGGGTTTTATCCCAGGAATGCAAGGGTGGTTCAAAATATGCAAGTCAATAAACATGATCCACTAAAGAAACATAATTACACACAAAAATCATATGATCATTTCTATGGATGCAGAAAAAGCATTTGATAAAATTTAGCATCCCTTCATGATAAAACCCTCAGCAAGAGAGGCATAGAGGGAACATTCCTCAAAATAATAAAAGCTATATACGACAAACCCATAGCCAATGTCATCCTGAATGGAGAAAAATCTCCCTCAGAAATGGAACAAGGCCGGGCTCGGTGGCTCAGCCTGTAATCCCGTGCTTTGGGAGGCTGAGGTGAGTGAATTGCCTGAGCCCGTGGGTTCGAGACCGCCTGGGCAGCTTGGCGAGACCTCATCTCTACAATAAATTAGCCGGGTGTGGTAGCGTGTGCCTATAGTTCCAGCTACTTGGAAGGCTGAGGTGGAAGGATCGCCGGAGCCCAGCAGGTCGAGGCTGTGGTGGCCGGGAGCGGCCACTGCACTCCAGTCTGGGTGACAGAGTGAGACTCCAACTCAAAATAAATAAACAAATAAATAAATAAATAAAAATCAAATGGGCTTCCCTCCAAAAAACTGTAGAGATGCTGTTTGGAGATTTTGTTTTGCTTTTGTTTTTGTTTGGCCACAACATGGAAATCACTCTAGGAGAAGAACAAGAAGCCATACAGGAAGAAGAAAGAGAACTTCAAGAGGTGGGATAAAGCTACTCTTTCTAAAAGAACCAAGGGGAAGATTGTGCAAGGCATCCACAAGTTTATGCTTGGGAAATAAGCGTTTTCTTAGATTGAACCTTTGAAAAAAATATTTAATTTTAAAGGCAAGTTGCAAAAATCTCAATCCAGCTGCCAGTAACTTATAAAAACAAAATATTAAACTTTAGGGCTGGGTGGAATCTGAAAAGCCAGCCAGACGAATCCCTCTTGCTGGACAGATAAGAAAACTGAAGCCAAAGAAATAATTTGCTCAAGGTCAAACAACCTACTTTTAGCATTCTTAACCTAGTCTCCAAAAAGCTTAGAACTCCAATGCAACTCTTAAAGTTCATGCAATATGGAAGTTAAATTATATAGTTTCTCAGCACATGAATTGTCTTTCAGTGACATTTAGAGGATGAAGTGGCAGAGTAGAAAACAAATGAAAAGAGAAGGAGGTCAGGTATATTCAGATTTTCTCTTGGGTCAATTTAAAGTTGTTTAAAAGAATTTTTCAAAATAACAGTAACTAGGACTCATTCATTCCATGGTTTGCTCATCCCGTAACAAATGTTAACGAATCTGTTATTTAGCAAAGAGGGTGGTCTTGGACATCTCTTACAACCTGTGGTGAGGAATTTTACATGGGATAACTGGAAAGTTTATGGGAACTTTGACCAACAATAAGGTCTTGGAATGTAGTCTAAACATGTAGAACAAAGATCTCACACTGTGATGGAAAACAAGTGATTTGAAGTGAAGAGGCTGGCGTTCTGGTCCCTGCTCTGACAGTTGCTTTAGAATATTAGACAAGTACCCCACACACATATTACCTTTCTAGTTGCCAGTGACACCATCTGCAAAATGGTGGATTTGGCCTTGGCAATCCTTAAAAACATCCTGCTGTTTTATTCTATCATGTCTTTATCTAAGAGATTCTCTCTGCCTGGAATAGCACTCTTATTTGCTTCTTTAAAGTCATCTTCCGTGATTCTTCAGGCACTGCTTCTTCAGGAAGACTTGCTTATCATACATCCTCACCCACACTCCCTGTCTAGCCCAAATCAAGAGCTCTTCAGGGTTCCACATTGCCTTGTTCTTAGTTTCTTTATCGCAACATTCTATAAAATATTCCAGACTTTTTAAAAGCCATTAAGTTGATAGTAAAGACCTACTTAACTTCACAATTAAAAACTGATTGAAGTTTCTTTCTTTCACAAGATTAAGAAATATTATCTTGAAATGACCTCTGCACCGTGGTATTTCCTCACTATTTTGAAGGAAGTTTAGAACTCATATGCAACTTTCTTGTAGTTCTTGAAATATGGTAATACAAGGTCATGTTATCAAAACTCTAAATTGTCTTTCAGTGGTTAAAACAAACAAAAAAATGGAGGAATTTAGTGGGAAAAAAACAGATCAGGAGAGAAAAGAAGATAGGAAGAAAGGAGAGAAAAGAAGATCAGAGATAATATGGGATCATATTTAATTCATTTTGAAATTGTTAGCACCAAACCCCAAGCCTGGTACATAGTAGACATTAAATATGTGTTTCTGAAAGTGACCTGAAATGTGCTCATTGTCAAATTACCTAAACTATGAAGATTTGATTTAAAAAAACCAAATTCAGCTTCCTACACACCCAAAATATAGAGCAACACTTCAAGTATTTCTTTTCAGTAACTTAAATGAACTTTGCAACAGTTTCATGGAAAAGTCATGACATTACCAGTGGAGTTTGTGTCGTTTATCTAAGCAATGTTTCAATTGTGCTATCCCCAAACTGTAGCCAAAACAAGCTGTCTTATTCCCTGAGGCAACCGCCAAGGCTTGGAAACTGAGTATACACATACATAAATCTCAAGGGGGAAAGACATGCTTTAAAGAACTTATACATATTTAGATCTTCAAGATTGTTGTTTGATTTTGTGGTAAACAGGATAAGACTGCCCAGAGAGAAGTGAACACGCAGAGGAGGAGATGTGGATGCATGTGCTTCAGTGAAGGTGGTAGCTTTAATTTCTGAACTATCTGGAGAATTATGAAAGAAGACTCAGATATTCACAAAGACAGCTTCTCTAGGTATGAGTTCTCATCAGTGAAAAACCACTGTCTCCCTCTGCTTATAGTTCCTTGATCCTGTTGAGAGAAACTGCAATTTATTATGACTGTGCAAACCCCAGGGCAGAAGAAAGAGCTTGGTCTAGGGTCTGAGGTTGTTAAATATTCCACCAACTTTTTGTGTGATCTTAGATCAGATTGCTTTTCTCCTCTCAACCTCCTTTTCCTCATTTATACTTTTCTCTGTAATTCAGTTATTTTATACATGTTGTCTAGAAGAGGAACAGGCACATGATAAGTATTGAACAAGCTATGTTTTAATTCCTTCTGTATATTTGTTCATAATACATGCTCCTATTTCTTTTTTAACTTTTTAAATGTTTTATTTTAAAGATGTGGGGTACAGTTCAGGGTTAGGTATACAAATGTTCATTATGCAGGTACTCTTGTTGATAAGGTGTGCTCCTCCCTCCCCTGGCAGTTTCCCTCAACTGTTAATCCCACCCTCCCTCCCCTGACAGTTTCCCACTACTGCCAATCCCTTTTCTGTGGTATTATGTGAATTGTTCATGGTCCATTTATGAGTGAGAACATATGGTACGCTGTTCTTCGTTTCTGTGATAGATCACTAAGTGAGATGGACCCTAAATCCATCCAAGTTGCTGCAAAGTCCATATGTTTGTCCTTCTTTATGGCTACATAATATTCCATTGAGTGTATACACCACATTTTTTTAATCCAGTCCAGCTTTGATGAACAGCATGGTTGGTCCTTGGTCAGTTGCTATTGTGAATAGAGCTGCAAGAAACATGCGTATGTAGGTGTCTTTTTTGTAGAATGATTTGAGTTCTTCTGGGTATATTCCCAATAGGGGGATTGCTGGGTCATATGGAAGGTCAATTTCTAGTTCTTTCAGAAATCGCCACATGGTTTTCCAAAGAGGTTGCACTAGTTTGCATTCCCACCAGCATTGTAGAAGTGCTCCTTTTCTCCACATCCTCGCCAGCATCTGTTGTTTTTTATTTGATCAATGATGGCCATTCTTACTGGTATTAGGTGGTATCTCAATGTGGTTTTGATTTGCATTTCTCTGATGATTAGTAGGGCTGAGCACTTTTTCATGTGTCTGTTGGCTGTCCATGTATATTCTTTTGAGAAGTGTGTATTCATGTCTTTTGTCCACTTTTTAATAAGGCTGTTTTATTTTTTCTTTTGGCACATTTGAGTTCCCTGTAGATCCCAGATGTTCAACTTTTATCAGATATCCAGTTGCTAAATATTTTCTCCTATTCTGTGGGTTGTCTCCTCACTCTCTTGATGGTTTCTTTTGCTTTGCAGAAGCTTGTCAGTTTGATGAGCTCCCATTTTTCTATGTTATCTCTTACGGTGCTTTGATTTCAATGTGCCACCTATAGGCTAAACTAGTTCACCTACCTGGTGAGCTTCAGGAAGAATTTTTCACCTAAAGTTCGTTTAAAGACAAACATTTTATAATATGGCCCATGAATATCTCTCCAGCTTTGTTATTTGCAGCAACTTCATAGTTCGTTTATTGTAAGCTATCTGTACTTTCCTAAATAGATCATGCATTATCAAGGCTCATGCCTTTATTTTTATCTGTATCCTCTGCAGGAGTGCTTTTTTTCTACCTTTTTCCCCCCTAAAATATTGCCAGATAAAATATAGGACACTCAGTACAATTTGAATCTCAAATAAATGACAGATAATATTATTGTATAGGCATGTTCCAAATATTGCTTGAGAAAATCTATTTTTTTTGCTAATTCTGATAGCTATGCTGGCCTTGTTAGCATCCACCCATCTTTTGAGACACAGGTCAAATGTTTCAATGCCTATGTTACTTTACTAATCCTATCTTCTTTTCCCTTTCCCATGAATTTCAGTCATCCTTTCCCCTATGTGTTTGATGGTACTTTGTCCAATTTTCATCATAGAACTTTCTTGTGGTATTATAACATAACAACATCTGTGTCTATCTGTATTCTCACCTTTCCTTTCTCTTTCCCAACCACAAGATACAATGTACTCCTCAACCTTTCAAAGATCCAATCTTTCCATATGTGTTTTGAATCCCACCTTTCATACGTTCTTAAGGATGCTACACTGGCCTGGATCCCCCTTACCTTCTTGGCTGTTCCATTTTATCCTCATGGCAGACACCTCTGCTTTCTTCAGATAATGCAGGCCTTTTTTAGGACTATTTTTGTTTTTTTTTTAATCTTTTTTTCCTGCTTTGTTCCTTGTCTCTCTCTCATTTTTTTTTCTATCTTTTTTGTCCTCTCTACCCCTCTTCTTATTCTACAATCTATCTTTTCAAGATCTCACTCTCCTGTCAGCTTGTCCCATGTTTGAATTTCCAGCCTAAACTCTTTATTTGCATTCTAGAAATGTGTATTACTTTGTATTTCTGCTTGTCTACATCTCAAGCATCTCAGGCTTGATATACCAAAAAAGAGAACTCTTGATCTCTTTCCCTATTTCCTTCTATGCAGACTGTCTTGCTGCAGGTTCTGTCCTATTCTGTATCCCAGTAATTCAAGCCTCCATTGACCCAGTGACTCAGGCCAGTACCCTGAGAATTAATTCTCCCCTTTTTCCACCTATTCCTACTCATTCTCCTGATTTTCACTCTTCTATCACTTATTCAAGGAGATTTTTCATTGCAACATCAAATGAGCATCCATTCTCTTATTATACACTAATCAAGCATCTTATACTTCTCCTTCATACCACTTAGCATGATTAAAATAATATGCTTAGTTGGGTGCTTATGGCTTTTATTTTTAAGCCCCTTGAGGTAAGAAATACATCTATTCTGTGTGTTGTATCCTCACTGCCTGGGATATTATTTGACTCAGTGTGTCAATGAGTATAAATTGAATGCCTGAATGAATTAAAGAGTGCATTTACTTGCATTTCTCCTTTCTTAGGATGAGCCATTCAGGATCCATGTGCTTTATTTATGTCCCCAAGACTTAGTACAGGGTCTAGAACCAAAACTTATCTGCATAACTGCCAATGCATCTAAAAATTTTTGTTTTGGATGTCATAATGGTTAAAATTCAGGCTTTGGAGTGCAATAGACATGGATTTAAGTGTAATACTCCAATTAATGTGATAGTGGTCAAATTACTTTACCATCTTACATCTCATTTTCTGCATCTGTGTATGGGTTTATTTTATACAATTGCTATAAAGATAAAATAAGAGACTTATTAAGTCCTCAAGACTCTCAGTGCATAGGTTACTAAGTGTGAGCTATCATTATGGTTTTATTTTATTTTTGTCAGAAATTTCTCAGCTCTCATCAACTCTACCTTATTCTAGCTAAGAATGTAATTATATGATGATAATGTCAAATTATTTTAAGATAAAGAAAGTGTATAAGTGGGAACAAAAAAAAATCAAGCCACAAAAGATATTCATCAAAATCTCTTCTGCAAAAAATGAAGAGAGAAGACCTTTTCAGAAATGAAAGAACTTGCATTCTTTAAAAACTAATGTGTTGAGAATGGAGAGTTCAAGGGAAATAAATGATGTGACTTTTCCATAGTAACAACTAGCATTTTCCTCATAACTTTAGAAGATTTATTGAAGGAAGATATTGGCCATTTAAGGGCTTATTTGTCTAGAAAAGACATGGCATAAGGGTCAAACTCAATGTTAATTATCAATGGGGGCGCGTTGTACTTTTTGAAATGTACTGTACTGTTGAAACTCTCTAAAGTTTTATCAGAACTATCAGTCCATGTAAATTCCCAACACCAACTATAAACACATGAGAAATTTTATTACATTTATTATTTTTGAGCTGGCCAAAAACAGCTTTTATTCAAAATGGTTTTATGCTTTCACATATGGAACACACCAGTCTGTGAAAACAAACTGAAGAGGGAGGAAAAAAAACTGAATCTTATGGCTGTTTCTAAAGAGATTAGTTAGATTTGGGTAGAAAACTCAATGAAGCTGAAAAATAAGACTTACCCATTTATTTAACAAACACCTTATGCACTGAGTTCATTTGGGAGCTTTTATAAGTATCTCACATAATCTTCACTAGGGTCCTGAACAATTGGTAGTACTGCTCTCATTTTGTAGCTGGAGAAGGCAAACTTCAAAAAGATTGTGCTTCTCTCAGGTTACATAATTTTTCGGGACTAATAGAAAGTGAAAATGCATAGTCTCTTGTTAAAAAAATTGATAATTTCAAGAAGGCAATAATAGAACATCAAATTAGGCGTGGGACCCTTTTGAACATCTGAATATTTATGACCACACAGGACACATGCTCATGAAGCTGGGCCTAGTCCACAACTTACTTCATGTCACAGAGCTAAGAAATGGAAAAATCTAAGGTCCAGCCATCTAAAATTTAAGCTGTAATTTCTGCTTTTTTGAAACTTCCAAGTCTGCTAGTCTTCCCCTCCTTCCTGTTTATTCCCCATTTAGCTGTTTAGACTTCCTCTGTTCTGTTTGATAAAAGGCCTTCTGAATTCTTTTTTTTTTTTCATGTACAGTTTTAGAAGTGAGGGCTGAGCACTGATGGTTCTGTTGGGCAATATCCCAATATCCCATTTTCATCCTGCTCACTGCTTTTTCAAGGTGTGTTTTTAAGTCAGCCAGCAGCTCATTCTGTGTTTTGGACATAGATCAGAGGTTTTTTTTAAAAATTAATACCCATAGAAGTTGTGCTCCTAAAAGTAGCCTTCTGGATTATTATAAGTGATAAAATCATGTTGGATGCGAGTCACACTCTGGAACCACATATCTTTGAAGCAGAAGTAATCCCAATGAACACCGAATTCCTCAATTCCATTTCTGTTTTCAGATTGTGGTTAACTAAAATACAATATCTTTAACTAGAGACATGAGATTATTTAGAAATATGAACAGGTGCCACCTAAATCATCTCTTCCTTAGTTCATTAAATTGATTCTTTGAGTCAGCTCTGCTCTTAGGTTAACAGATAGCCACTTAAAAAGAAGAAGTGATTTGCCAACTGTATATCTGACAAAGGCCTAACATCTAAGATCTACAAAGAATTTAAATGTGCTGGAAAGAAAAAAATAAACAGCCCCATTACAAAGTGGGCAAAATATATGAATAAATATTTCTCAAAAGAAGACATACATGTAGCCAACAGATACATGAAAAAATGCTAGCCTCACTAGTCATCAAAGAAATGCAAATTAAAACCACACTGAGATACTACCTAACTCCAGTCAGAATAGCCATCATCAATAACTCAAAAAACAACAGATACTGGAGAGGATATAGGGAAAAGGGAACATTTCTACACTGTCGATGGGAGTGTAAATTAGTACAACCTCTGTGAAAAACAGTTTGGTGATTTCTAAAAGATCTAAAAATTAACCTTCCATATGACCCCCACAATCTCCCTACTGAGAATACACCTGGAGGAACTCAAATCACTCTATGAAAAAAGATACCTGCACATGTATGTTTATTGCAGCATTATTTACAATAGCAAAAACATGGAACCAACGGTGCTGCCCATCAAAAGAGGACTGGATTAAAAAAAAAAAATTGATACATATACACAATGGAATATTATGCAGTCATAAAAAAGAACAAAATTATGGACTTT
Source organism: Tarsius wallacei (assembly GCA_963574415.1). Classification (NCBI taxonomy): domain Eukaryota; kingdom Metazoa; phylum Chordata; class Mammalia; order Primates; family Tarsiidae; genus Tarsius; species Tarsius wallacei. The sequence goes on from CAUYQG010087411.1 coordinate 28,519, forward strand.
ACAGCAACTTGGATGGACTTAGAGTCCATAATACTGAAGGATCTATCACAGAAACAAAGAACTGAGTACCACATGTTCTTATTCATAAGCAGACTTCGAAAAATTACCATAATACTATAAGAAACGAATTGGCAATAGTTGGAAACTGCCAGGGGAGGGGGACATGGGATTGGCAATAGTAAGAAACTGCCAGTGGAGGAGGGGTCCACACCTCATCAACAAGGGTACCTGCATAATGAACATTTATATACCTAATCCTGAATTGTGTCCCACATCTTCAAAATAAAATAAAAAATAAAAAAAGAAGGAATGCTACTATGTCTAACAGCTAAGACTATGGAAAGACCTGGTCTCCCATTCTATATTTGTCATCCTGTGACACAGAAAGATGCTGCCTAGGTCATCTTGGATAAGGTGGTTACTCCTTAAGAGCAATTGTGCTACTTGTATGCTTAAAATCTTGTCTCAGGTGGCCTATGGGATTGCACAGCTTATTCATGACAGTCCAGTGTCTCTGAAATTCTCATTAACTGTTGTTTGGAAAGACTTCAGTTGCTGAAAATAAACAGGAAATAAAAAACACAAGCGGTCCCCTGTTCCTGGGAAAATCTAGCTGTACAAACAGCTCCTTACCCCCAAGGGACAGTACAATGCCAGGTAAAAGGTGACTCATTGGATTTCTGAATCCTCTGTTTATTAGGGAAGTAAGTACTAGGGCTGTTTAAGATATATTTTAGTGTTCTTTGTAGTTATTATACTATATGAAGTATCCTCACCCTTAATGGTTCTACCATAAAATCCTGACTACATTCCCATAAGCAACCTTGATATTAGTGAGTAATAGCAGCAGCCACACAATAAGCTCATGTTGAGTTTCTTGTCAGATGCCAGCTAACGCTATGAATATAAAAACGGATTACTTAGTTGTATACAGTGGTCTATAATTTATAGTTAACCTCAGGGACATCTAACTCAGGCAAAGCCTGCTGGCAGATTAAATTAGTTCCATAAATATTTATTGAGTTAATACCATGCCAGTCCCTGTGCTAGAATCCAGGTAGACCCAGATAATCTAGAGTTCATGGCTTAACTAGACCAAGCACCTGACTTTAACATAATTCTCGGCACATTCAGGAAGGCTTCTTTTCTGCTCTGAATTCAACATTAGTCTGGGCCCTAAAATTCTAATATGGATTGGGAGATCAGGCCAGTGTTTCAAAAAAGGGAAGAATGTGTGTCATCAGTGTTGTGCAGGATGGTTTGGGGGGAGTAACCAATAAATTTAGGAAAGATTAGTTGACCAGGCTCAGTGACTCAGTCTGTAATCCCAGCACTTGGGAGGCTGAGGCGAATGGATTGTCTGAGCCTGTGGCTTCCAGACCAGCCCGAGCAACTTGGTGAAACCTCGTCTCTACAATAAATAAAAAATTAGCCGGGAGCGGTAGCACGCCCCCGTAGTTCCAGCTACTTGGAAGGCTGAGGTGGAAGGATTATTGGAGCTCAGGAGGTCAGTGCTGGGGTGGCCGTGACTGAAAATCAGAGATGATTCCTACGGCCACTCATCAAACAGCCTCTGGATTTAACAAATTCACTATAAACACAATTGAAAGATTTATCACTAGCATCTTCAGCATTATGAAGTAAGCAAAATAGGCTTAGATCAGTTTTCATCACACTATATGGTTTAGTGTTTACTTGCTAACTAATCTTTTCTTTTTTTTTTTTGAGTTGGAGCTCACAATAAAATCACAAAGCATACAAAGAATAATTGTACTACAAAAAAGACTCAGGAGAAACATCAAGCAATATAATCGTATACCAAAGACTACTTATACCAAATATAGTATGCAAAGTATTTATATTTTGTATGTTTTTAAAAAGAAAAAAAGAAACAGCAGTAAAAAGTAATAACTTGTTAAAAATGGTCAGGTCAATTGGGTAAAAAAAAAGTAATTATAGGAAGAAAAATGTGATAATTGAAATGAAAGCTATATTGAATATGGTAAACATTAATTAGAGCTGAAGAGAGAAAGAGGAAATTGAAAAGGACAATGTAAAGATATTGTACAGAACACAATGATAAAATACAAGACAAAAGAGGGAGGAAATGGCATCCAGAGTTATTTGCATCTCTTGGAATGAATGTTAGCTTAGCAGGCCTAACATATGATACATATTTAATTACATTTCTAGAAAGAAAGAAAAAAAACACCTCAGAAGTCTTATTCAAGGAGATACTAGAAGTTTAGTAAATCCTAAGTAGGAAAACAAAGAAACACATAAACTAGACAGGTAACAGTAAACCTACACTGGAATAAAGAAATATCCTGGCAAAGAGGCATGCTGAAATATGACTGGATAATCCATTTTAAAACAAGCAATAAAATGTGGACTGACCACTAACTTTAATAAACAGAAAAAGGAAAATAAGATAATTCAAATTGCTGAAATAAATCAGCGTAGAACTATATATCCAATGAAATTAATATTAAGAACAGTAGTAACATAAAAACTTCTTTAGATTAACAACTGAATTAACTACTATTATAAGAGTAGTTTTAAAAAGATGAAAATTGGGAAGAAAAAATAATCCATAAAAGAAGGTCTAGAGTGAAACAAGAAATGTTGAGAAAAAATGTTGAACATGTGGGTAAATCTAAACAAACCTTGACTATCTATTTTAAATCTAGAACTAAACTATTAGAACACAAATTGTTTATATCATGCAGGAATTATGAGATTGCCACATCCTAAGATTCTTGTGTTCAGGAAGAGAATAAATATGTGATTAATTTTGTATGAAATTAAATAGGTAGGGTATTTAATTTCAGAGTAAACACTCATAATAAAAAACTATATTGAAATTTCCAAAATAGTGCAGAAGGAAAAAACATGGAGTAAGAGCAAAAAAATCCTCAATCAAAAGTTTTAAAAGACCAAGAAATGAGGGGAAAAAAAAAAAAGGAAAACAAAATGCACAAAATAAGATTAAAAAGCAAATCTATCAACATTCAAAATAAATGATAATGGACTATAGTTTTCAAGTTAAAAATTCATCAGATTAGATTTGTTTCAAATGAGCTCTCTAATTTTTAATAGAAATACACTTAAAACATAAGGCCACAAAAAGCTTAAGAAAAAGGAATAGAAGAGTTAAACTAAGCAAACTAATAAAAAAAGTTTGCTATGTCTATCTTAAATTCAGGCAAAGTAAACTTGGAGGTAAAACTTTTTACCAAAAATAAATAATATCCCTAAATATTGATTAGATGTTTATTTTGCCAGTACAGTTGGATACTTACAAGCACTTGATAATATAATTTAAAAATATGTAATGCTTTAAAAATACATAAGCACAAATGGAACAATGCTCATGGAGTCATAGATAAATCCACCATAATATTAAAAGATTTTTAAAAATATATTCTCCTCAGCAATTATTAGGTTAGCCAGTTTTTTAAAGGTCTCCAAGGATATAGGAAATTTAAATGTCACAATTGACATTCTTGCATTAGTGAATTAGGGGGATTGTTCTTGTGTGTGTATTGGTATGAAGTGTGTCTATATCTCTATTTTCAGATGTTTTATGTAACATTTGAAAATGCAATTTTAAGGCATACTTAAAAATATTAGCAAATATTAGTGAATAATATCAGAAAATATTCATGAATATTAGTGAAAATCAATCATATACTAGTTAATAGAGGAAGACTGAAGAATTAATTACATAAATCATATTCTCTGAGCAAAACAGAGTAAAGTAAGAAATGGACAAAACCACATATGTTGGAAATTTGAAAATATGCATCTAAATTTCTAAATAATTTAGATTACAAAAATATTATGACAATTTCATTGTGAGCAACTGAATAATCAGAATACAACCTATCAAAATAGTGTGATCCAATTAATAGCAGAGCTTAGAGACAAATGTATTTTCTTGAATGCTTTTCTTACAAAATAAGAAAGGTTTAAATTTAAGGAGGGAATCATTCCATTTAAAAAGAGAGAAAATAACAGAAATAATTAAATAAACAAACTAAAAAAGCTAGGGGAAAAAATATAGGACAATAAAGAGCAAAATTACAATACAAAGTCTCAGAGAAGCCAGAGTTTGTTCCTTGAAATAATAAAATCAAGTCATTGGCAAGATTGATCATGAAAGAATAAGAGAAAAAAGAGATAGGAGGAAAAAGTAAATGATACTAAAGAAGAAAAAGAGTATTTAATAATAAGTGCTGTGAATTTTTTAAAATGAGAGAGTTGTATGAAATTTTAGCCAATAAATGTGTACATTCAAAAAATAGACACCTACAAAAATTACCACATTGACTCAAGAACAAAAAAGAAAAATCTAGATGCATTCATAAAAATCAGAAATGTACTCAGTAGTTTTACTTCCTACTAAAAAAGAACAAATTTTTAACTTTTATTATCATTTTTAATTGATACATAACACTTTTCCATATTTATAGGGTACTATGTAAGTATTTTGATACGTGTATACAACAAATAATGATCCAATCAGGGTAATTAGCATATTTATTTTCTCAAACATTTATCATTTTTCAAAAAATAATAGGCAAGTTTAATAGGCAAGTTTAACAATAGCCTTGTACCAGTTCTGGTTTTATATAGTCTTCTAGTGACTAGGTGTAAATAGAGAACTTCCCCGTCTGTATTTCAGAAATAATGTAACCTTGATGTAAACGTAGAAAGGGCATTTACAGAGCAATCATATCCATGCACAGATATAAAAATGTTAAATCATTCATAATCTAAACCCAACATTAATCCATTAACACTAATCCAGAGGGCTAATTTGATTCACTATGATAAAATTGATTAAGATATTTTATGCTGAGGTATTAAAGAAAAAAATAAATTTCAATAGATGCAGAAAAGATATTCAATACAAATCACCTCTATTTATAAATACAGCATCAATTCTCAAGAAAGCAGTGGTTCTCTAAGAAGTAAATCCACTTAGTCTGAAAGGATACTATATCATCCAGAACAGGTTAGGTTACATATGTCATGGTGACAAGTGGCACTTAAACCTCTGTGTCTCAAAACATCATGATTTATTTCTCACACACTAAATACCCTTTAGAATCAGTAGGGATTTCTGTTAACTCTACATCCCGGGGACTCAGGCTGAAAAAGCAGCAGCTTTTGGACATTACTAATCACCACGCAAGAGAAAAAGAGAACTCTAGAGAGACTTGCATGGGCAAGCAAATGCTCTGGCCCAGAAGCGACATGCATTCTTCTGCACACTACTCATTGGCCAGAACTAGTCACATGGCCCTGTGCAATGAGAAAAGGCTAAAAAGTTTATCCCGTTACGTATTCAGAAGACGAAGAATTCTTTACATTTAGAAAGAGCTCTAAGGACTCACACAGCTATCTACAAAAATTGCATAGCTACCTTCATGCTTAATAGTATAACATTAAAAACTTTTCTCATTAAACTAAGACCCATACATAGTTCAATAATTTACTAGAAATTCTAACTAGCCAAAAAAGGCTAAATTACTTAATTATATGATTAAACAAATAAATAAGAAATAAAATGCTCATCATATTCTCTATGTGTATAAAATCCAAGACAAATGAACAGATAAATGATTAAAATTAACAAGAGCATGTAACAAGATTGTCTAATGTAAGATTAATATACAGTATGCAATGAATTTTTTTGTAATGGGAACACTTAGGAAATTCAGCTAAAAATATTATTTGTCTACTAAAAATAGATGAGATAATGACTCTAACACATGATATGCAATATCTTTGTGTGGAAAGTTAGAAAAACAGATATCTTGTATTTCAAAATATTTTTTAAAGTCCTAAATAATAGAGACATATTTACATATAGAAGCAATCTATTACAAATATTAATTCTTCCCAGGTTGACAGATTTAATGCAATACTAAAAACATTTCTGTAGAATTTTCTTTTTTTGTGAAACTGACGAGCGAATTCTAAAATTTATGTTAAAGAATTAAGAGTGTTTGAGCTTGTTTTAGGCTGGAAATCAAGACAGAAAAATGTGCCCAGGCATATGGTAATGAGTTGTTTAAAGACTCTTTGATTTCCACAGGTATAGACAGAAAAGTCAACGGAATCAAATAGAAAGCAATGGAACAAGCATTTATATAAACAATATATTCCAAAACGACATTTGAGTAGCAAATTGAGGATGAGTTTTCTTGTGTTATTTTCTCTTTCCTGATATTTAGCCTATCTACTCTCAGAGGAAAGGGGACATCTTTAGAAAGGTACAAGTGGGCTGAAGCCCCAGGAGCTATCGCTTGTTTGGAGGAAGAATATGGAGCAGCATAAATAAGGCCTTGCTCAAGTTGGCATCAATAACGTGTCACCAGTGCTTACTGCAATGCCTGGCACACAGTTATGCTCATTAAATATTTGGGAAATGAGTGAATGAATGGAGCCTTTGACAATGAGGAGTCATGGAAACACATCTCCTTTGTTAATGCTGTCTCGTTCTCTTTTTCTTTTTTTGGCCATTCTCACTGTGGCTAGAGAAACTTTATAACTTTTTTCCCCTTTCCTTTTCAGTAGCTGGTAGGGGTGGGAAGACTTGAGAAGGTCCAAGACTAACTGTGAATGGGCTTGATTTCCAATGGTCCTCGCAGAGTGTTGACAGATGTCTGACATGAGAACGAGATTGGAGAAGCTGCCAGCTGGGGTCAGTAGCCAACCTCCTTTTCGGAGGAAATCTGAGAAAATCTCCATAGATGGTGGCAGATCAGATGCTGCTGCATGCAGACTCTGAGCTCCTTCCTCTCATCTCTTTACCCCTCTTTTCTCCAGCTCACATCTCCATCTCCTTCTGCCTCTTACGTGATCATTCTCCTTTGCTTATGCTTCTTTAATGAATCTTTTATGTGCCTTTGCTTTGCTTTGTGTACTCTTTGGATCAAAAAGTAGCTCTCTTTTTAACCAAGAGGATATCCAAGAAACTAGGGGCATGGCTGAGACAACAGGACTTGATTATACATCTCATGCTTTCAAGAGTTCAATTTTTTTCTCCTATAGTGTAATTTCTTTCTAGATTTAGTTTCCTCTCATTTTCGAATTTTATTTAAAAAGTAGCAGAAATATAATGCAAGTTTATTATGAAAGAAATCCACAGAGGCATAAAAGAGAAAAGCTATAACAATTATCCTTGCATAGCAGTTGTTTTATGTATTTTGGGAAATATTATTCTAGTCCTGTTTGCTTTTTAATATTATTTTTCCTGTTGGAAATAAAGGGTACCAATCAATTAATTTCTTTTTCAGGTTCTACCTAGCATAGAAAAGAAGCAGGAGTCAAATGTGGAGCTAATAATAACAGAAGTTTAATAGTTTCCAACATGTGGGGCTTCTTTATAAGGCAGATTTGGAGAATGTGACTGAGAACTGAAGCAAAAAAGGTGTCCTCTCATTGCCTGCCCACCAGATCTATGACCCCAGACCTACTGTGGGGAGTATTAGATCTGATTATACTGTACTCACCTAGAAAGCTGCATAGAAAATGATATCTGCCTCACAAACACAGTAAGAAAATCAGAGGAGAGAAAGTGAATAGTTAAGATGTTGAGCTCACCTCCAGGAGGTTTTCACTAATCCATCCCAAAGTGGAAGCAGGAAAACCAAGCAGGATCCAAAGTCCTCCCTTAGAATATATGAGGTAGATAAAAGTGTCTGTTTCCAAACTGTGATTAAAAAGCAGCTTCACACACCAGCACAAGTTTCAGTTTGTATCAGGAAGGTCACAACTAGGAAAACAGAAACCATGCTAGTCATTTAATGAAGTAACAAAAGAATAACTACAGAAGTCTTGCAGCAGGCTTAGGAGAACAAAGAGAAAGGGTTGGGTTTATTCAAACCTAATTGCATAGAGAAGTCCTGAGGGTCTTGGCCAGAAGGTGTTGGGATATCAGGAGCTTGGAGGAGGGGTTTCAAGGAGCTATGACTTAGATTCAGATACCCAAGTACTTATTGAGCACTTAGGTGCTAGGAACAAGATTCAAACAAACAAACAAACAAATCATTCTCTGCTCTCCAGGTAGAGATTGCGCCACACAAACAGGACTGTTCTGTCACACTCAGAGGAGGACAAAGAAAACTGGAGAAGGTATAGGTTACAATTTCCTTTATTAAAAAGTTAAACAATACATAATGGATATATGCTCATTTATAATAATTTAAGTTTACCAAAATCCATAGATGAAAAAGTTTGTATATATGTTACAGTTATTTCATGTTTGCTATTCTGAATAGCTTTCTATGCATTTTTGTGAAAAAGTATATACGCACAACATACAGTATATAAATGACTATTCATATAATTTGAAAATCCTTTGGCTATTAATGAAATCACAAAATAGATAAGTAGGAAAATAGATGCATAGATTATAAATAGTTCTGGCACTTAAAATATTCAGTTAAACTTCTCAAAAGAAGATATGTGAGCAGCCAACAGACAAATGAAAAAATGCTGTTTCACTAATCATCAGAGAAACGCAAATCAAAACCACATTGAGATACCGCCTAACAGTAAGAATGGCCATCATTAATAAAAAAAATAACAGATGCTAGTGAGGATGCAGAGAAAAGGGAATGCTTATACACTGTTGATGGGAATGCAAACTAATTCGATCTTTATGGAAAACAATGTGGCAATTCCTAAAAGAACTAGAAATTCTATATGACCCAGCAATCCCCCTTCTGGGAATATACTTGGATGAACTCAAATCATTCTACAAAAAAGATACCTGTGCTCACATATTTATTTCAGCACTACTCACAATAGCAAAAACATGGAAGTAACTGTGTTGCCAATTGAAACTGGGCTGGATAAAGAAAATGTGGTACATATACATGATGGAATATTACACAGCCATGAAGAGGGACAAAATTATGAACTTCACAGCAACCTGGATACACAGTGATCTATCACAGAAACAAAGAAATGAATACCACATGTGCTCATTCATAAATGGACCCTGAACACCTATCATAATACTACAAAAAAGGAATTGGTAGTATTAGGACAGGGGAGGGGAGGGCACAAAACATCAATAAGAATGCCTGATCCTAATCCAGGTGAAGTGAGGTTCAATGGGAGGACCAAAAGTTCACCTGCACCTAAAACACTTATGTACCCAATCCTGACTTGTATACCACAATTTTAAAATAAAAAAAATTTTAAGAAATTTTTGCCCAGCAAAAGAAACCATCAAGAGAGTAAAGAGACAACCCACAGAACAGGAAAAATATTTGAAAATTATGCATCTGACAAAGACCTAACATCCAGGATCTACAAGAAACTCAATCAAAATTAAAAAAAACAAACAAACAAGAAAACAACCCCATTAAAAAGTGGGCAAAGGACAAGAACAGAAACTTCTCAAAAGAAGGCATTCAAGCAGCCAACAGACACATGAAAAACTGCTCAGCCTCACCAATCATCAGAGGAATGCAAATCAAAACAACGAGATATCACCTAACTCCGGAAAGGATGGCTATCATTAATATGTCAAAAAACAACAGATACTGGCACAGGTTCAGAGAAAAGGGAATGCTTCTAACACTGTTGATGGGAGTATAAGCTAGTTCAACCTCTATGGAAGGTAGTGTGGCAATTCCTAAAAGAACTAAAAAGTGTGACCTTCCATCTGATCCAGCAATCCCTCTCCTGGGAATATACCTGCATGAACATAAATTTTTCCACAAAAAAGATACCTGCACACACATGTTTATTGTTGCACTATTCATGACAGCAAAAACATGGAACCAGTCCTACTGCCTATCAAAAGAAAATGATATACATTTTGATGAGCAGCAGGATTGGATGGTCTCAAACTCCTGGGCTCAAGTGATCCTCCCACCTTGGCCTCCCAAAGTACTCTGTGTGTATATGTGTGTGTGTGTGTGTGTGTGTGTGTGTGTGTATACACACAGCCATAAAGAAAAACAAAATCATGGAACTCACAGCAAATTGGATGGAGTTGAGGGTTATCATACTAAGTGAACTATCACAGAAACAAAGAATACTGTGTGTTCTCACTCAAAAGTGATCCTTGAACATTAGTTACATTTGCACAATGGAGGGAGCAGCAGTCACTGGCCACTGCTAGGGGAGGGAGGGAGGGAGGAGAGTGGGAGGCACATGACAGCATAAGGGTAATTGGGTCATTACCAGGGGGAGTGAGGACCAATTAAAAGCCAGACTTCACCTGCATGCATCATACTTATGTAGTTAATCCTTGTTTGTACCCCACATTTGTGGGGTTAAGTATACAAAAGTTCATTATGCAGGTATCCTTGTTGATGAGGTGTGTCCCTCTCTCCCCTGGAAGTTTCCCTCAACTGCCAGTCTCATCTTTCCTCCCCTGGCAGTTTTCCACTACTTCCAATCCCTTTCTTATAGTATTATGATAGTTGTTCAAGGTCCCCTTATGAGTGAGAACAGAAGTGAGAACAGAAGGTACTCTGTTCTTTGTTTCTGTGATAGATCACTGAGTAGACTCTAAATCCATCCAAGTTGCTGCATAGTTCATACGTTTGTCTTTCTTTATGGCTGCGTAATATTCCATTGTGTATATGTACCACATTTTTTTGTCCAGTTCAGCTTTGATGGGCAGCATGATTGTATCCATGTTTTTGCTACTGTGAATAGAGCTGTGTGTGCAGGCTTTTTTTTTTTTTTTTTTGGAGAATGATTTGAGTTCCTCCAAGTATCTTCCCAGTAGGGGGATTTCTGGTTCATATGGAAGCTCAATTTCTAGTTCTTTCAGAAATCGCCACACTGTCTTTCAAAGAAGTGCCCTAGTTTGCATTCCTACCAGCAGTATAGAAGTGTTCCTTTTTGTCCGCATTCTTGCCAGCATCTGTTGTTGTTTGCTTTATTAATGATGGCCATTATTACTGGGGTTAGGTGGTATCTCAATGTGGTTTTGATTTGCATTTATCTGGCCTGGTTCGGTGGCTCAACCTGTAATCCCAGCGCTTTGGGAGGCTAAGGTGAGTGAATTGCCTGAGCCCGCGGGTTCGAGACCCGCCTGGGCAACTTGGCGAGACCTCATCTCTACAATAAATAAATAAAAAAATTAGCTGGGCGTGGTAGCGTGTGCCTGTAGTTCCAGCTACTTGGAAGGCTGAGGCGGAAGGATCGCCAGAGCCCAGCAGGTTGATTTCATTTATCTGATGATTAGTGAGGCTGAGCACTTGTTCATGTGTCTGTTCGCCGCCCATATATCTTCTTTTGAGAAGTGTCTATTCATGTCTTTTGCCCACTTTTTAATGGGGCTGTTTGTTTTTTATTTTTGGCGCATTTGAGTTCCTGGTAGATCCTGGATGTTAGGCCTTTGTCAGATATACAGTTGGCAAATATTTTTTCCCATTCTGTGGGCTGTCTCCCTGCTCTCTTGATGGTTTCTTTTGCTTTTCAGAAGCTCGTCAATTTGATGAGGTCCCACTTGTCTATCTTATTTCTTATGGTATGGGCACTTAGGGTTTTGGTCAGGAATTGGTTGCCAGATCCAATTTCCACAAGGGGTCTCCTTCAATTAAAATAAAAAATTAAAAAAATTCAGTTAATATTATATCTCTGCAATTTTTGTAAAGCTATATATATATATAGCAAATAAAATAAATACATATATTAAAATAGCATTCAGATATTTTAAAAATAAAATATATATAAAAATATATATATTTTAAAATAGCATTCAGCTATAAGTGGTTTATGGTTCCATAGATGTATTGTATAGTGGTAAAGAAATCTGGGCTTTAAGTGTTCCTGTCACCTCCATTAGTGCACATTGTATCTGTTAGGCCATTTTTCGTCCTTTACCACCCTCCTTCTTCCCTTCTACTCAGAGACTCCAATGTCCATTGTATCCTCTATGCCTTTGAAAACCCCTAGTTTAGTTCTGGTTTATAAGTGAGAGCATGTGATTATTTATTTATTTATTTATTTATTGAATCAGAGTCTCACTCTGTCGCCCAGACTGGTGTGCAACGGCTTGCTCGCAGCCACCCCAGCATTGACCTGCTGGGTTCCGGCGATCCCTCTGTCTCAGCCTTCCAAGTAGCTGGAAGTGTAAGCCTGCGGTGCCACGCCTGGCTAATTTTTGATTTATTGTAGAGATGAGTGCTCGCCAAGATGTCGGGACTGGTCTTGAACCATGGGCTCAGGCAATCCACTCACCTTGGCCTCCCAAAGTGCTGGAATTACAGGCTGAGCCACTGAGCCTGGTTGAGCATGTGATATTTGACTTTCCATTCCTACATAACTTCTCTTAGGATAACAACCTCCAATTCTACCCAAGTTACTCAAAAGAAAATGAAATATAATTGGATGGTCTCAAACTCCTTGTTCTTTCCTATGACTGAATAGAATTCCATGCCAAATATATACTACATTTTCTTTATCCTTTGATCAGTTGATGGGCATTTAGGTTGATTCTTGGCAATTGTGAATTGTGCTGCAATAAACTTACAAGTGCATGGGTTTTCTTTATATAACAACCTCTTTTCCTTTGAGTAGATAATAAGTAGTGAGATTGCCAGATCAAACAGTAGATTTGCTATGTCTTTGAGAAATCTCCATACTGTTTTCCATAGAGGTTGTGATAACTTATATTCCCAGCAACAGTGTATAAGTATTCTCTTTTTGACCACATTCACACCAACATATATTGCTTTTTAATTTTTTTTAATAATGGCCAGTCCGGTTGATTTAAGGTAGTATCTCATTCTGGTTTTAATTTGTATTGCCTTGATGATTAACAATATTGAGCATTTTTTCATATATTTGTTGGCTATTTGTATATCTTCTTTTGAGAGATGTCTGTTCATGTCATTTGCCCATTTTTAATGAGGCTATATATATATTTTTCTTGCTGATTTGTTTGAGTTCTTTGCAGATTGTGAATATTAGTTCTTTGTTGAATGTATAGTGTGTGAATATTCTCTCCCATTTTGTAGGTTGCATATTTCCTCTGTTGATTATTTATTTTGCTGTGCAGAAGTTTTTTTAATTTTAAAGCTCACAAACTTATTTTTGTTTTTGTTGCATCTGCGTCTGAAGTCTTAGTCATAACATTTTTGCCTAGGCCAAAGTCCACAAGAGTTGTTCTTAGATTTTCTTCTAGAATGTTTATGGTTTCAGGTCTGACATTTAAGTATTTAATCTATCTTGAGTTAATTTTATATATGGTTAGAGACAGATCCAGTTTCATTCTGCATGTGGCCATACAATTTTGTCAGCACCATTTATTGAATAGGGTGACCTTTCCCCAGTGTATGTTTTTGTCTGCGTTATCAAAGATCATTTGGTTGTGGGTATTTGGGTTTACTTCTGAATTCACTCTTTTGTGCCAAGGGTCCATGTGCTGGCTTCATAGCAGTACCATGCTGTTTTGGTTACTATAAGCTTGTGGCATACTTTAAAGTCAGGTAATGTGATGCTTCCAGCTTTGTTCTTTTTGCTTTGGGTTGCTTTGGCTATTTGTGCTCTTTTTTGGTTCCATATGAATTTTAGGATATTTTTAAATTCTGTGAAAAATGACAAGGGTAATTTGATTGGAATTGCATTGAGTTTGTAGTTTTATTTTGGTATTATGGTCATTTTAACAATGTTGATTCTTCCAATCCATGAGCATGGGATGTATTTCCATTTCTTTGTGTCCTCTACAATTTCTTTCACCAATGTTTTGTAGTTCTCTTTGTGTAGATCTTTCATTTCCTTGGTCAAATATATGCCCTGGTATTTTATTTTGTAGGGAAGGGGGAAGCTATTGTAAATGGGATTTAATTCTTGATTGGATCCTCAACTTGGCTGTTATTGGTGTATAGCAGTGCTACTGATTTGTATGTATTGATTTTGTAATCTGAGACTGTACTGAATTTGATTATCAAGTCCAGGAATCTTTTGGAGGAATGTTTATGATTTTCTAGGTTTAAGATCATATTATCTAAAAACAGGAGTAGATTTGACTCCTTTTCCAGTTTGGATATCCTTTATTTTTTTCTCTTTCTTGATTACCCTGTCTAGGACTTCAAGTACTATACTGAATAGAAGTGGTCAGAGTGAGCATCCTTGTCTTGTTTGAGTTCTGAGTGGGCGCTTTCAACTCTTACCCACTCAGTATGATGTTGGCTTTGGGTTTGTCATATACAGCTTTTATTATTTTGAGATATGTTTCTTCTTCTTTTATATCTTTTTATTATGATGATGATTTGAGTCAGTATCACTCTGTCACCCAGGCTGGAGTGCAGTGACACAATCTTGGACACCACAGCAGCAAACTGCTGGGCTCAGATAGTCTTTCTGCCTTAGTCATCCAAGTAGCTAGAAGTACAGGCATGCACCACCATGCCTGGATAATTTTTTTGATTTATTGTAGAGATGAGGCCTCACCAAGCTGCCCAGGCTGATCTCAAGCCCTTAGGCTCAGTAAGTCTTCTCACCCCTGCCTCCCAAAGTGCTGGGATTACAGGCATGAGCCACTGTGCCCGGTGGTATGTTTCTTCTATGCCTGCATGTTGAGTGTTTTTTTTAAATCATGAAGAGATGCTGGGTTTTATTGACTTATTTTTCTGTGTCTACTGAAATGATCATATAACTTTTGTTTTTAATTTCATTTATATGGTGTATATGTTTATTGACTTGCATTTGTTGAACCCCATCTCTCCATCCCTGAGATGAAATCGACTTGATCATGGTAAATTATCTCTGTGATATGCTATTGGATTTGGTTTGCTAGTATTTTGTTGAGAATTTTTGGATCTAAGTTCATCAAGAATATTGGCCTATAGTTTTCTTTTTTTGTTGTTGTGTCTTTTCCTGTCTTGGGTATCAGGGTGATACTGGCTTCATAGAGGGAATTAGGGAGGAATCCCTCATTCTTAATCATATAAATAGCTTCAGTAGGTTTGGTACAAACTCCTCTTTGAAAGTCTGTTAGAATTTAGCTGTGAATCCATCTGATCCCAGGCTTTTTGCTGTTGTTGGGAGATTTTAAATTACTTATTCAATATTACTATTCATCATTGGTCTGAATTGAGTTTCTATTTCTTCTGGATTCAAGGTTCAGGGATTGCTGGAGTCCAGCTCCAGGAAAGAGTCAGGGCTTGAGACGGGAGAATCAGGAAGCAGCGAAAAAGAAAAGAAAAAATGACAGGAATCCTCTTCCTGGGGAGAGCTCAAGACTCTGCCAATTTTTGTTTAATTTTCACATGCTTATATAGTTTTTCTACCCAGCCCTGCACCCACAAAATTATCTTATGTAGCTAACCAAACGCCCACGTACATCCTTTTTGCACTCACAATAAAGTTGACCTTTAACAATTTCAACCACAGATGGTGTTCTTCTTAAGTCAAACATTTGTGAACATCCTGGTTTTCTTCCTAACTTTCTTATAACTATTTACTATTATAGGCCTATAATATCCTTACCCTACAAAACTAAACCTTAACTCTAATTCTTATTTAATTTACCTACTACTATATATTTATTTCTACTAACCTTATTTCTATCCTTATATCCCTATATTTTCTTAACTGTCACTAATACTATTATATATCTCTTATCTTACTATTTTATTATTAATATTCTAACTTCTATCTTTATCAAACTACTTATTTAACCCTATAATATCTTAACCTATTTTTTATCTCAAAAGGTTGTTTTCCACCAGCTCTCAGCTGGGGTCTGTTGTTTATGAGGAAGTGGTCGACTTGTTTTTCTCGACCTCCTGATGTTATGAAAAACATTCTTACACACCCTAAGGGGCACCTTTTTTGCTGCAATCTCACCTTCACTATGCCTAAGTATAATTTTTGCTGTCAAATGCCATCATCCATTTGCGCATCTATTATCTCAATTATTAGCCTGTGACAAATAAAGAGGGAACATTCTCAAGCCTATGCACGCAATCCTTCAAAGTTAGGGAAGGTCCGTCAACAGGATCCATGGGGCTTTGCCTCCATCATGGCCGCATTTTATTGGGGCCTTGCTCCCAGCCAGCATTTTTCCTGTTTTCAGGTCCCTTTTACCTTACTTTTTCTAAGGATTGCGGCTCCCAGCACCTTGGAATCTGTTCGTGCAGTGGGGTTGTAGGTTTACTCCCTGAAATAAAATGAGGTTAACAGAGGGAAAAGAATGGAGCAGACAGTGGGGGGAAAGAGAGGGGTGGAGAGAGAGAGGAGTAAGGGGGGAAACAGACGAGTGTATCAACAAATGGAGAGAGAGACCTAAACTGAAACAGATAAAAATAATAGACCATGGCTACAGACTACCCAACTCCCATACAAAAAAACTAATACATACAATGATGCTAACATACAAGCTAACCAACCACCTTATTGGTGTGCTGTTCCTCTATACAAAGATATGGTTTACAGAGAGGAGAACAGAGAAGAAAAGGAGAAGACAAGAAGAAGAAAAAAAAAAGGAACAAAACAGTAGGAACAGAATCAAGTCATTAAACTAACAGAACCAATCAAGCACACTCGGAGACTTTTCGTTTAAGTCCAATGTCCTTTCAGCTCTGACTTCTAGCTGTCTTCGCAGGCTGGTAAATTTGTTCACAGTTAGGGTCAGTTGCCCCTGGCCTTCTGTGAAGGGCAGTTCAGATCACCACTCAGTTCACCACTGCCCAGTTCACCACTCAAATCTGGCCTGTGTCTGTTTTT